>CAUVZR010000063.1:0-27964 GCA_963556515.1 Nudaria mundana | reverse complement strand
TGCATTTACAGCGAAGAAATCCCCTTTCCTTCCCCTACCCTCTCTTCAGAATGCATTATTACCAATGAAGGACAACCTTGACATACTTGGCATAGACGTTCGTCGAGAGCTCAATAATAAAAACTACATCGAAAGATGTATAGGGCTAGCTTCGCGGAAACTAGGAATACTGAATAAGGTAAAGAGATTCTTTACACCGGACCAGAGGTGTCTGCTGTACAAGACGCAGATTAGACCCTGCGTCGAATACTGCTCTCATCTCTGGGACGGCTCCGCGAAGTATCTGCTGGACGCTCTCGACGCTATGCAGCGACGGGCTATCCGTATTATATATTATCCGGAGGTAACGGGAAGCCTTGAGCCGCTAGCTCAGCGCCGAACAATAGCTTCCTTGGCCTCATTCTACCGTATTTACTACGGCGAGTGTTCTGAAGAGCTCTTCAATCTGATCCCACCCTCTTCCTTCCGATCCCGAATAACGCGTGCTGTGCAGAGATGCCACTCCCACACAGTGGATAGCATGTTCGCGAGAACGGAGCGTTTCAAACGTTCGTTTTACTGCCGAACGATAGTGGCCTAGAACGCCCTGCCTGTGCACGTGTTTCCTCCCACATATAATCCTGGGTTCTTTAAGCGGAGTGTGAAGAGGTCGTCAAGTTGAGGGCCACTCTCTATAGTATTGTGTGCTGTAAGAGTGGCCCACAATCGCTAGACGTCATCACGACTTACCACCAGGCGGGCGGCGTCAATTTGGCGAGCCCAATATAATAAAAAAAAAAATCATAGTAGGATGAAACCCATTACAAAAGGACGAGAATATAACAAAAATGAAGGAAAAAATAATTTACGGTCGATCTGAGGTCGGGAAATGGAAAGGGGTGAGTTTTAAAGGGTAAAAACGGTTTACCTCGATTTCCGGCAAAACTTCAAGTCCTATGGAAAAAAATTAAATGACAAAGTTGTAGGTAATAAAGAGACCTACAACTATTGTTTTTACACTTTTTCACATAACCTCAAAATTTATGTGAAAAATTCAATTAATCAAGTTTTTGGTTTTTTATTTTTATCTTATGCTATTTATTGCTATTTTAAGATAACTTATAACAAAAACTTATAAAACTTATAAAAATACGCGTGCAGGCTGACCTATACAAATAAATAAATCATTTCATTTCGAAATGAAATGAAATGATTTATTTATTTGTATAGGTCACTAAATATAGTTAGTATTTACCTTGCTATGTAGATTCTAAAAGTTTGTTTTAAAGTAGATTTGTCACAGTTTTCTTAAAGTAACTCAGCCTGCACGCGTATTTTTATAAGTTTTTGTTATAAGTTATCTTAAAATAGCAATAAATAGCATCTATGCATATAATTTAAAGAATATTCTACAACTTTCTCAAAATATAGTAGATGTTTTATTAAAAATTTACTTACCTATTTGGTTGTTAATTATAGTAGTATATTGCGATTTGTATTTTTTGTTTATCAACGTAACATGGAATCTTACGTTTTTCAAGTAATTAAAGTGTAAATTTTACAAAGGGTCAACCTCAAAATTGTAAATAATGATTAAAAAAAATTTCGGATTCGAGTTTTTTTTCTTTTCTTTGCATTTTCTGAGAACATTTACCATAGTAATGTATATATATTTTTACATTATCAGAAAGAAGAGATTTCAACGAACAAAAAACTTCCCGACTTTTTTTAAAAAGCTGATATTTTGACGAGAGAATTTTCGATTGAAAATTAGGGTTTTTTTTTCGATTTTAAGTCAAAATTAGGTAAAAATAAATATTTCATAAAAAAAATTACAGAGTCTTTGGGACATAAAAAGGTGAGATTTCACCAAATTTCGTAAAAAAAAAAATTGTTTTGTATAAGATAAAAATAAAAAACCAAAAACTTGATTAATTGAATTTTTCACATAAATTTTGAGGTTATGTGAAAAAGTGTAAATCCAAAAGTTGTAGGTCTCTTTATTACCTACAACTTTGTCATTTATTTTTTTTCCATATGACTTGTAGTTTTGCCGGAAATCGAGATAAACCGCTTTTACCCTTAAAAACTCACCCCTTTCCACTTCCCGACCTCAGATCGACCGTAAATTATTTTTCCCTTCATTTTTGTTATATTCTCGTCCTTTTGTAATGGGTTTCATCCTACTATGATTTTTTTTGGTTTCAAAAATTATCGACTCTGGTCTATATTATGTATAAGCTGTTACAAAGGTTTTGGTGAAAGGAGGTTGACAAGGCAGGTGTGTAGGTACAGGCTGTTAAGGTGTGGACGTGCTTTGAAAGAACAGATTAAGAGTACTCGTAACTAGTCGTAACCGGAGAGCATGCATATATAAATGGGAAAGTGGAAGCATTAAAAAAAGTAAGTATGCCAATAGGTAGGTAATGCCATACCTACTAGTCATGCTGATGCGTAAATTTGAGACTGAATTTAAATAGTGTAATCGTCTCATCTTTAGCAATACTTATTCGTCGTATGGTCTACTCAATAATCTACGGTTTTAACCCGACTCAGAGCAACATACCCTATCCTTTGGCGAAGTTTTTCTTGCCCAAGTATATGACAGCTTTTTTAAACGTTCTCTGTAAATTGTGGACCGCAACTTCCCAACTTAAAATCAAAGGTATGTATCCTATGTGTCCTTTAATTGCCTGAAATGTTGCAGTAGATAGGAGTTATCAAGGAGGTGCAACAATAGGAGTTATTAATACCCAGACATTTTCATCCTCAATTCTACTTCCAATCGTATCGTCGTCAACTTTAACAAATACACATTCTGGTGATTACTATAAATAATGAGATAAAGATAGCAATAGAAGTTGTTAGATCGATCTGCAGGCGAAACTAATCTTTATAGCCTATGAATCTGCAAGCTGCATTTAACTGGTAAACCTATTTCTTGGCTCACTGTACCTATACAATCTTATCTGTAATGTAACATTATGGTATGTAAGTACTTACATACTAGGTATTCTTTATTCTGTGATTATGGGTCGAATCGAATCACTTAAAATATTGATTGGATGGTTTTTGAGTTCTTGGCAGCAGGCCACTTAGCACTGACGCAACACTAGGTTGACATAAGATCACAGATGTAGTTGAGGTCAAAAAATTATTCGGTACTTATGAATGCCTGGTAATAACAATAGGCACCCTATTACGTGGGACCAACAAAACTTGTGACAAAAATGAGGGTGTGTATGTACTATGTGTAATGCCCCGTTGAGGTCATAGGCACAGAATATATACAATAGTACAAGTCATGGGCGCAAAGTAGATACCTAGGTAAAATATCTATTTTGCAGTGGCGAATGTTCCATACATTCCCATAAGCCCGGAATTCCCTAAAACATTTCAAAATAATATAATAATAATATGGTACCATTGACCCTAAAATAATATTGTGTATTGTAATATTGACCTTAAAAAATTTCGAACGATTATTTCAAAATTCCGCGCGCTAAGGGTCAATCTCCTATTCTCCTATACCGACTAACCGTTCTCTGTACGTGTGGTACGGTGTTGAGCGCCCGGATGCCATCTCGCTCGCACAAGTTGTAAGTAGACGCAATGCATGCCCGTTATAATCGGGCTTGCATTTTCTCTTTCACACCTATGGATTTTTTCGCTAGCATACCACAACATTTAGTAGGTGGTTATAGCAAAATCTGCCTGCCAAAAAGCCTGGTTTTGCTCTGAAGTTTGTCGCACATCGGTTGCATGGCGAGTGGCGACCTACCTATGCTATGTTCGCGTTTGTTTACTTCAGTTTCGCGTAGTAATTTGCTTTTTAGAGTGGGTGATTATTTCAAAATTGTTTTTTATTGTTTAAAAGCTGTGAATTAGTTTATTTTAGTGTTGAATATGGAAGAAATTGTGCCTTGTGATGATTTGAGGTGCTGTAAAGTAAGTAGAACTCAGTTGTCACGCCAATTTGCTTAAGAAATTTCAAAACACAATCAGCAAGTTGACCAAAACCGTAGTATTTTTCAGACTTGTATTGCCTTTTAGAGGACTAGAGGACATGACGAGTCCAAAGATTCATTAAATAGAGGTGACTTTTTAGAATTAGTTTCATTATTATCGAAATATGATAGCGTTTTGGAAAAGCATATATGCAACATCAACAAAGCGACAAACCCGGGCCGAGTTATTTATCGTCTATAATTCAAAACGATATTATTCACTCTGTAGCCGATATAATAAAAAACTACGTTAGCCACCGCGAACCATTATGCCTGTAGTGATAATAGCGCATGAAATAAAATAGAAAAAATCAGTTGTAGTTTAACTTTGATTTTTAACCGACCTCAAAAATGGAGGTTCTCAATTCGACTGCTTTTAACTTTGATTTTTAAGAAGAATTTAAGAGGGATTCCGCCAAGGTCTTAGGGTCCCAAGTCGACCTCACCTGCAAGTGATGCACCTGCCGATCAACGGACGAGGTTCAGACTAATATAAAAGTTCCCGATAAGCGGCTATAGGCTCACCTCCTATTACGTGGGATTAACTAAGTTATGGGCGAATAGTGGTGTATAGTGGGTGGGGAAACAGGCGTGACTATATGAATGGTTGCGTTATATTGGCTGATTATTGAACTATAAAAAATAACAACATTCATTATAATACAGACCACGTACATTAATGTCAGAGCGATTCCAGTGAGATCAACCTTTTCAAACTTGTAAAGGTTATCGATTTTTTTATACACTTTTTTAGCGAATGCGAATACACACACATCCTTGATTTTATGAGCGCCTGGTATCGGGAGCTGGGTTTTATGCAGTTTTTGAGATGCACCGCTGCACCAATGGATTTTTTTTATAAAATTTGAACTATTTACTCGTTTGAAGGCGCTTAGCTGCTAACGAGAGTAGCTATTACCAATATATACAAAAAAAATTAAGTGTCTATTTGTATTTCCCACTTAATAGCTTTTTGATCTTCTTCTATATCTATACTTATAATAAATCTGTAGAAGTGAAAATTCTGTACATTGAACATATCAAAAAAATAAATGGCAGGGGGTGTTACTAGACCGACACCGAACCCAAAAATGTGATTAAAACATTTTTGTCTGTCTGTTTGTTCACGCATCACGCAATAACTGCCGGTTCAATTACGATGAAACTTGGTATAATCACTATTTAATATTCTGGGCACCTACTGGCTTACTTTTTATCTCGGAAAAGTATATATAATAAAAAACAAACTTAATTTTGCGGTACGATCCCTAGACGCGATTACTGTACCAACCGCAAATAATGAGTTTGTAGTAGGTTACGTCACCCGCAGTGGAGTTCACTAAGGGGGCGCTGCACACGGTTAAGATACTATAGTTAGGGACCTCCTAGATACTGGTTGCTAATAAGAAAGGTAATAGGTTGTCATTAATTGACAGACGGTCGGTCGAATACTCGTACTCGTATCAAATACCGTTGTTCCTGGATACTACTAGTTATCCCAGCGAACTTTGTATCGCCTCAAATATAAAAAAAGAAGAATATTTTTTGATATTTCATGCAAATGTATGTAAATTGAAAAACGCGACGGACGGACAGACAGACAGACAAATGGTCGTATTAAATATAGAGATTACCATCTAAATTCAGAATAGGGATTTATCCCTATTCTGAATTTCGAAATTCGAATTTCGAATTTCTAAAAACTTTCGAAAACTCTAAAATATATGGCACATTTTTGCCATATGTTTAACTTGTTTTAACAAGTTAAACATATGGCAAAAATGTGCCATAAATTTTAGAGTTTTCGAAAGTTTTTTCATAAAATCTAAAAAAAAATAAAAATTTCAACATCACTTTAGAGGTCTTTGACCATGCTGAGTTGATTGCAGCTGGTCTTGAGTCTCTATTACCGTTCTCGATTTGACCTCGTTTTGACCTTGACCTTGAGATCAGAGGTCAAAGGTCAAGTTCATTTTAGAGGTCTTTGACCATGCTGAGTCGATTGGCGTTTACACTGAGTCTAGCTCTTACCGTTCTCGAGTTGAAAGTAGTTCACGGACGGACGGACATTACTGTTTTATAAGAGATTTTCGTTTCGAAAACTCTAAAACCTACGAAGATAACCCACTGAAAATTTCGCAATTTTTTTTTTCTTTGCAGATTATTATTAGTGGCACTAGTGCAATTTTGGAATGCATGCAAGATGCATTTGGCATGCAATTATGTAATGGCATGAAGCTTTATCGGATTATTGCGATTTGTGGTAAAGTACATAGGTACCTATTAGAATTCCTGGTAAGCGATTTTAATCTTCTTGTTTTGATAAACGCCACGCTGGCGGCTGAGGTTTTGTACTTGCTTATGTTTTTGTTTCGAGATAATGAATTAGTTCAAATAGTCAATAATGGGGTTCTCATATCACAGCCTTGGCAGGAGGACCTAGCTCGCGGTCTATGCCTATGCGGTTAGAAAGATGGGGTCACTGACTACAAAACGGCACGATTAGTTTATTTTAGCTACTTTCATAGCGTTATGTCATATTCTACTGCTGTGGGGCTCAGCTGCCGATATTGAGACAATGTTCATGTTACGGAAACGGGCTGTACGTGCAATCTATAGACTCAGACTCCGTGACTCGCTGAAGGAATTGATTAAAGAAATTAATACGTTAACAGTTGCTTCTCGGTGTGTTTGCGACAACAACTTATACGTAATTACGGAGGAACATCGATCTCTAAAAAAAAAAAGGAATCCGACTACTATAACTTTTAATACATGAAAAGCCTTTATTCAATATTTATTTAAATACAACAAATTAAATGTCCATGTACATGACAAGCTTACAAAATTATTACTAAATATACAAAAACAAACAATTAATTAATCAGAAACAAAAAAATAGTCACAAATGCCCCGCTGAATGGCAATAGACAATCTTTGCACCAGGATAAACCCAGAGCGAGTGTCACCTGACCTCTCCCTAATTCTACGTCCTAACTCCGTGACAAAGCTTTGGCTTCGGATCCCTAACTGACCAAGGTCTCCACGGCAAAAAAAAAAAATCGACCAAGGAATAAAACAAGAAATAAAAATAAACTGGCTATGACAAAAGGAGAGACTGGTTTCTAATAAGAAAGGTTGTCAACCTATTAAGGTTGTCATTAATTGACAGACGGTCGGTCGAATATCAAATACCGTTGTTCCTGGATGTAGTAATTCTTGGTGAATTATGATTTTAAAGACTAATGCGTACCATCTAAATCTATAATATTTTATCTTAAGATACAATATCGCTCGCCATACAATTCAATGGATTCATATTTTCGTATCTTAAGATGAATTTGTATGGTATAATAGAGAATATAATAGAAGATATAATGAACGCAATAAAACCCAAAACAATGGTTTTTAGAACTTTTGTCTGTTTGTCTGAATGTTTGAACACGCTAATCTCAGAAACGGCTTAACCGATTTGAATTTTTGATTTGAATTTGCGGTTTTCGGTAATGCGTTGTGGTTTATTCAACTTAACATTTTAAGGTTTGGTTTTCAATCGGTTCATAAATAAAAAAGTTATGTAGATCTAAAGTAACACGCAGGCGGAGCTGCGGGCAACAGCTAGTAATAACATAAAAATACACTTTTGTCTACATGTCTTTCAGTTAATTCCGCCTAATCTCTCACGCCAAGTCACCTTTACTACTTTTTATCACGTTACATTGATACTTTTGTCTAACGCGGGCGAGGTTGTGGGCTTTTGCTAGTAAAGATTAAACCTGAAAGCATCGAGAAATTTGTGCAACCCGTTTATATATAATACTACTCTTTGAAAAAGATTTATTGTTACCACCCCCAACAGCCCCCATTTCGCAAACCGATACCAGGCCAGCATAAAGCAATAGTGGTGGAATATAGTTGCTGAATGCAATGATGCATCTGAGGTCCGTTTAAAATGGATATGTTGGAAACTTAATATAAAAATCAACAAATCTTGACCTATATATTTTTTTAAATAAGTAGCAGAACAGGAGTCTAAAAGAGACAGACATATTATGTCCGCTTTGTTTATTGTCTGGGATGGACAACGTATCAACTGTATTGTATATTAATATATTTATTATCTGACCCGGCTTACGTCACGATGTTCTCGTTGATGAATGCATTTACAACTTCTTACTTCATATGTGATCCTGGTACATTTTGACACAACTCAATGCCACCGAGTTTGCTATCGATATATCTGACCTTCTTATGCCATCTTACGTCACACGACGTAGATTCATCGCGTCGCGGCATCGATGTAATATTCCTATACCTATATTTTGATCGATGCGTTCGCGGTACACCGCCGCCTTAACAGGCGTTCCCCTCGCTCACATGATTATGGCCTATGGCCCATAAGTTAAAGTACTAACAGACGCTCCAATCTGGTCGGGCCCGACCACCTGACCGCAACCAAATCGGAATGTGTGTAGAACATAATTATTATTAATACTGGTCGGGCGTGGTCGGTTCGCCGGCGCATCCGGCCGACGGAGGACGTCAAAATGAACGACGTGGAGAATGCGATAGCAAAGCGCGAAATAATAGTTAACATTTTGGAATTATACTTGTGGTTCTGTGAACCGTAAAATTCGGGAGCGGCATTGTTTAGAAAATTTCTTCTTCAATTTTCTTTATTACTCTTTCATTTGTGTTTGTTATTCATTGTAAGTGTGTGTAAAGTTTCATGCAAATCGGTTGATAAATACGGCCTCAAACATGATCTGACAGAACCCGTAGATAGATAGACAGACGAAAGAAATTCTCCCCAGTCTGCAAATTGAACCGGAGCCTTCGGTCGCTTTGCTCTCTGTCAATAAAGACTTTCCTTGTCTGTGGGAAGGACATAAGAAATCAAGCATAGGTACTTAATTATGCTTGAAAAAATCTTCTTCGTCCAGAGCACTAACTAATTTCATGTGGCTAAATGTTTCATTGTTATTGTTTTTTTCTTTTGGGGCACTATAGTAGCTGCCACAACTATAGCGGCTATCGCTTGCTTTGAAAGAGCAGGTGGCATGACGTCCGTACACTACTACAGAGCAAAGGTAACTGACGATTGGCTGGCCGACCGTTCGGCGGAACGTCTGTAGTAATGTTGGATTGGTTGCTCCGTCGGCCGCGATTTGGTCGGGGCCGACCAAATCGGAGCGTCTGTTAACGGTTTTAGGCATAGATATATAGTATGTAGTAAGATACACAAAGACTTTTCAGAGGCGATCCTAAAAATAAAATGCAAATGTGTGGGTGTAATAGTGTTGTGTACACTATGGAATACGCAAAATATCGATAAAAAATTGAGTGTTATTTCTAAGTAGTAATACAAAAGAATCTCACTAATTCGTTATACATTTCGTTTACCTCGCACTGGCATTAGTTAAAAAAAACGACCAAGGGCGTGGGTCACGCAACGAATAGGGTTCCGTAGTCATGTTATTAGCCTATAACTCCTGAACTAAGAAAGTTATCTGATCTGTAATAGTTTTTCTTGAAAGTTTAATTACATAGAATCATGATTTTTTTTAAATTTTTTGAGCCAGCCGTTTAGCTTTTAGATTAAACTTTGCAAGGAAGCTTTGTTTTAACGAAAATATGGGCTTTAAAGTTGAATGTCTCGAAAACGGATTCTTAAACCAAAAAATTGTGTCCATTTATCACGCATTTGGGAATTGCGAGGAAACCTTAAAAATATTAAAATATGTCATCACTATTTAATCTACAGTGTAGAGTATTACCCGAAGTCAGGGTGGGGGAGCTAGGTGCGGCAGTACTCCGGCTTAAACGCCGGAAAATCACTGCCCCCGGACCCGACGGCATTCCTGGCCGTGCATGGGTCCTGGCCCTCGAAGAACTCGGGCTTCGACTGATGGGGTTTTTTAGCGCATGCCTCGAAAGGGGCCAGTTTCCCAAGGTGTGGAGGACGGGGAAACTGGTTCTGATCCTTAAGGCGGGGCGGCCGGTGGACTCACCGTCCGGATACCGGTCGATCGTGTTGCTCGACGAGGTGTGTAAGCTCTTTGATCGAATTATCGCGGAACGCCTCGTCGAGCATCTCACGAGTGTGGGGCCAGACCTGGCGGATAACCAGTTCGGTTTCCGTCGGGGACGCTCCACCGTGAGCGCGATCATGCGCGTGAAGTGCCTGACGGAGGAAGCAGTCTCACAGGGCAAGGTGGTGGTGGCGGTGTCTCTTGACATCGCCAACACTTTCAACACCTTGCCATGGAGCTGCGTTAGGGAGGCGGTTGTGTATCACGGAACGCCTCTCTACCTCCGTCGTATTGTCGGGGCCTATCTGTCGGACAAGGCCATAGCTTTTCCCAGCTGGCTCGGGCCAGCTCGGCGAGATGTGTCGTGCGGTGTTCCACAGGAGTCGGTCCTGGGGCCGCTTCTGTGGAACATTGGCTACGACTGTGTGCTGCGGCTACGCCGACGATACCCTCGTATACGATACGGCGCGGGGTGCAACGTACCAGGAGGCAGCACTCAAGGTCACGACAGGTGTTGCTCAAGTCGTGGGTCGGATACGGCGGCTGGGACTGGAGGTGGCCTTGCACAAGTTCGAGGTTCTGTGCTTTCATAGACCTCGGAACGGTCCACCTGAATTGAACTGGTTCCAGCATAAATGTGGGAGGCGTTAGCATCGGCATCAAGCCTTCGATGAAGTACCTAGGGATTGTACTTGATAGCCGATGGAACTTCGGACCACATTTCCGAAGTTTGGTCCCTAAAGTGACGGTGGCATCAATCGCGCTTTCGCGACTCATGCCCAACCTAAAGGGACCCAAGGCCTCCTGCAGGAGACTGTACCTGGGGATCGTGCGGAGTATGGCCCTATACGGGGCTCCCGTATGGGCGGAGATTGTTCCAATGGCGCAAGGAGACGCTGGAGCGGGACCACAGGGGTACGTCTCGAGAAATCGAGGACCAGCGGTCCCAACTTCACCAGGATCTCATGGAGTCATGGAGGGTGCGACTTGAGCAACACAGGTGGGGTACCACCATCATCGTGGCGATGAGACCGATCATGGACGATTGGCTGCAGAGGTAGCATGGTGACCTCACGTATCGTGGGACGCAGATCGTTACCGGGCATGGATGCTTCGGTAGCTATCTGTTTCGCATCCATCGTGAGGTCACACCCCGGTGTCAACACTGCGAGGTTTCCGACGACGACAACGCACTCCACACGTTGAAGGAGTGCTCAGCGTGGGTGAGTCAGCGCCGGGACCTCGTAGTGGGTCTGGGCGTGGATATCCTCTCGCTGGAAACCATACTTCAAGCCATGGTCTTCAGCGTGAGTAGGTGGAACGCGGCCGTGTCCTTCTGCGAGCAAGTCATACTCGCGAAGGCGGCGGCCGAGAGTATGAGGGAGCATACCCTTCCCGCCGAGTTCCGTAGTCAGCGGCGAGGGCGCCGCAGGCTCATCTACGCCCAAGACCATCGACCTCCATGATCGGGGCCTGAGGACGGCGTGACCGCCACCTACCGTCCTTACAGAAGCAGGCTAAGGGTTGCGTGCTGCGGGGCCTTTGCCCCATAGCACGCAACCAGATTCACTCACTGACGCGGGATAAAACCCTACCCCAACGACACGGGATTCTCATCCCGACCTAACCCCCGCAGAGACCACAGAGGTGGTCAAAGTCGCTAACAAGCAGGTATTTCCAGTGGAGCTGGTGTTTCCAGTGGAGCAGTGTAGAGTATCGTAATTTTCTTGATTCATATTTTATCAATAAACTTAAAATGCTCTTTATCGTATTTGTCAGTAACAGTTATTTTATGTTTAAGAATCATTACCTTTATAGGCCGATACCTCACCGAGACGCCATGGCGACGTGGCCAGCGACGTCGCCAACTAGTTCTCATTGAGATATATGACGGCTAACTCACTTGGCGACCGACTGGCGACGTTGCCAGTCGGTATCGGCCTATGCACGGATATCAGCATTTTATACTAAACATTTACATTTTAAACTACCTAAGCTATTAATTTGTGTTAAGTACTTACGTAATTAACATTAATAATTCTTTAAATTCCCACAGCCGCACTACCTATGTTACGACGTCGCTGGCCACGTCGCCATGGCGTCTCGGTGAGGTATCGGCCTTACACAAATTTGTTTAACAGCAGACGCCCGCGGCTTCGGCTGCTTGACAAATTATATACCTTCCTCAGAACCACTCTATGCATTGGTGAAAACCGCATCAAAATCCGTTGCGTAGTTTTAAAGATAGATGCTTAAAGCTAGATCACAATGTCAAAAAATCGAAAAGAAGGTAAAATGGGTTAAGACTCAGTGGATTACTGGAAATTCGACCGGTATCTTACAAGGGACAATGGGAAAGGTCATTTGCAGCAATATTGACCCCAGAAGTAACATACCTACACTTTTCGTAGCGAAAAGACTTGTAAATCGTAATTCTTTCTTTTGTTTTTGTTGTGTGACGATGTGGATAACGGCCTTAAGTTCGCCAGAAATTCGGCAGAAATGTATCAGTTGTGTTTGACGGGTACCCGGGACAGGAGAGCCCCGATCGGAACAGGAGCACAAAATCTGCCGAGCGATTCCGACGATATCTTGATTCTTCAAGTGAAATTATTTTTGACTCCTCAACGATTATAAAAGTGGCCCAAGAGAAGATGTTGTCGAATGATCGAAACAAAGTACGTCTAATTCAAAATCTCTGCTCTGCATTATCTCTCGAAAAAAATTAAACGAAGACAGCGACGGAAGATTTATTTATTTATTTATTTATTTATTTAATAAGGTTCACCAACATCAATACAAGTACATAGTTAAAACAAAATATAAGCAAATTATAATGCAATGACTACTTACATGTAAACACCGCTTGTAACTATTATATATAACACAGTAAAAAGAAATGTTTTGAACGCTATAATAAAGTACATCCACTGCACAAAGGATATATAGAGAATAGAGATATAGAGAAGAATAGATGTATTATGAACGCGGACTCTCGCGCACATAACTAACCCGTACCTCAAACAATGATAAATATACATAATTTAAAACTTAACAAAGTAATTAATCAAGCGGTGGCTAATCAAGACCAAGAGGTAAATTCCTGAGACGTAGCTTAACACTCGAAACTGAGTCAACATGAATGTCGAATTGACTGCTCAACCCATTCAGTGACTTGCACATCCTTACATAAGGGGAACTGGCACCCAGCACCGTTCTTCTCAGTGGCGGACAAAGAAGCGTGATGGAATGGCGAGGAATCCGTGCAGGGGCTCGAAACGTAAATAATGAGAGCAAAAGTGGGCTATCAATCTGATGTCGGAGTACCCTGCAAGCAAACACCGCATCCTGTATTTCTCTGCGCTGCGAAAGAGTCTTCATATTGAAATGGGTCAATCTTGATTTGTAAGAACGCTTTATTTTGGAAATTCTATTGACATACGAAAGATGACCAAGAAAACGCTTCTGCACGCGCTCAAGACGCAAAGTGTGGGTCGCATAGTGAGGTCTCCAGACCACACTGCAGTACTCCAGGATACTTCGCACCAAGCTATTGTAAAGGAGGATTTTAGTGTGGTTATTTCTAAATGGTTTACAGGTTCTAAGAACAAATCCACTGTGTATTGTGTTAGTTTATGGATAAAGGTAAAATCTATGAAATCCCCCAAAATGCACAAATCACAATCAACAGTCTGCTCCAGAGCTGCATTACAACTGTCAAGAAAATGCTCTAGGTAAGGGAGTCGAACCGGTGGCGGCAAATAAACCGCACAGAAAACCATCCGACGGGCTGGTCGTGACCCAGGGATATCTACAGTCACCCAGAGGTCTTCACAATTGCTCTCACAGACATTGACACGCTTGGAAATAAGGTATCTTTTAACAGCTATTAAAACCCCACCACCATCCTCCTTATGACACTGGAAACTGGAGGTGTCTCTATCCCGCCTATATACCACATATCTAACATCAATTAATTCCCCAGTCAGTACCGAGTCATTAAGCCAAGTCTCAGTCAGAATTATTACATCGTAGTCACTGCAAAGGATGTTTCGATACACTACATTTGTTTTGGTCTTTATACCACCACAGTTTTGGTAATAAATTTGTAAACTATTGAATTTTATTACAATATAATAAAATATCATGCAACTTAAATATACCTAAACTAACAATTAAGCAATTTTATTTAGAGATTCCTGATTAGTAATAAAAATGATGTCGGAGTTATCGTCTTTTTTAACAAATTCTTCCACCCCTCACCCAAATATATTTATAATTCTTCTCTTTAGCTTTAAGCCTAGCAGCGGCGTGAAGAACTTTATAGACCGGTGACAAACGTTCAACAACAAAGATTGGCGTCTTTTTACCAGAAATCCCAAAGTCAGCACAGTTAAGTTTATTGTCAGCATGCTTTTTATTATATTTTATTACAGCAGCGAGAAGCTGGTCCCGAATCCTTGGAGAAGCCAGTTGAATCACAATTGATCGCGGGCGGGTATTGGCTGCATTGAGTTTTGCTATACGAGTGGAGTGTAAAACATCTGCATTACCAAGTTCACACCCCACGACTGATCCCAGCTGTTTAGCAACATTGTACAGGTTCTCTCCTTTATTTTCTGGTAGACACTGCAATTCGATATTGTTAGATCTTGAGTGCTGTTCCATGTAATTAAGCCTCTGCTGATGATCACGGACGGTTACCTTCAAATGCTCATTCTCCTCCTTTAAATCTTTTAAAGTGGTGCTTGCCTTACGATGCTCCGACTGAAGGTCATCAAATTCTTTAGTATGAAATGACATAGATATCTTTAACTCCTGGACATCTTCTTTAATTGGTGCCAGTTCCTTGTTAATGACAACAGTATTTATATACATTTTTGAAAAAAACTCACTTGTATACCATTCCACAAATATTTTATTTTCTGACCGGTTTCGCCTTATGGCATCATCAGAGGTGTTCACTCCTACTTAATCCACACACATAATTCACTTTTATAACACATTTTCTACTACCTACTACTAACAGTATTTAATTTCTCTAGCATGGCAGAAAACTCCAACTTAATGACATCTTGCACAATAGTACGTACCTCATCAGCTGTGACCACACATGACTTAGGTGGTGAGTTCAGAGCTTGTCTTTTATTACTATTACTATACTTATTTGGGTGCAAAGGGGCTCTACCAACATCTATAGGGCCCCAGCGACCTCACCTGCTAGTGGCGCACCTGCTGATAAACGGAAGAGGCTCGTTAATTTACGGTACCTATGGAGTGGCTTCGGCCCCTACGTGGGTACCAGGTGGTACAACAGTGTTGGTCCGGGGGGGTACCACCGTGCAGCTGTGCTAAAGCCCCCCAAGTAACCCAGCCCAGGCTGGGTTGCGTTAGGGGTTCAGCAGCTGCACCGCCGGGCCCGGGGCGATGTATGGTGCAGCAGGCATGGGACCAGTGGGGGCGAAACGAAGTGTAGTGTGGGTGGTGTGGGTCGATTCGCCGGCCAGGGAGACCCTTAGCAACGGCGTTGCCGCGGCCGCCCGCAACACAGTCATGGGGCCCGCCTGGGGCCAACCACCCCAGGAGGCTGCCCCACATGTTGCGCATAATCCTGATGTGGGATCGCCGCTCTGGGTGGTAACCGGTGTGGGGTAGCGGCGGCCTTGCATCAGGGGGGTTTGGGAGCCCTTCCGTCCGGCGAGTCGGCTCCGACCTAACCACACGGTTCTAGACAAAGCTAGCCCCTGCGCTTTGTCACTTACTGCTGCACCAAATGTCGCCCTGTCTTCACGCTTCTTCTTCAAAATCTACAATGGCAGTGCAACAAAAAAGAAATAAACGTTACACAGCGGCCCTAGGAAACCCCACAACTTCACATTTCGAGGTGGAGTTCACTAACGTCCGTGGACTCCATGCGAACCTCGATACCGTCCACCACCACCTTGAGACGGCACGGCCCGCTGTGATGTTCCTCACGGAGACACAAATACGCCGCCCTGACGACACGTCTTACCTGTGTTACCCCGGCTATGTCATCGAGGAACAATTTCGAGACAAAGCCGGGGTGTGCGTGTTCGTTAGGGCGGATGTTTGCTGCCGCCGGTTGCGCTGCCTAGAGAACCCCTCCAATTCCGTCCTTTGGCTGCACGTAGACCATGGCTCTATGAGCCAGATCTACGTGTGCGTCTACCGATCCCACACAGGGGATTCTGAGACAACAAAGCTCTTCCAGTACCTCAGCGAGACGGCTGATGAAGCGCAGGTGCGGTTCCCGATCGCTGACCTAGTATTTCTGGGGGACTTCAATGGCCATCACATTGAATGGCTGGGGTCCCTCAAGACTGATCATGCGGGTAGAGCCGCCCATGCGTTCGCTCTCTCCCACGGTCTGACCCAGATGGTATGCGGGATCACCCGGATACCAGACAGGTCAGATCACGCGCCCGCTCTGCTGGATCTACTGCTGACGAGTCGCCCAGCCCAGTACAGTGTTTCGGTAGGAGCCCCACTGGGTAGTTCCGACCACTGTGTTGTTCACGCTGGCATGAAGGTGTCACCTCCTGCACGTCCTGTACAAACGTCACGACGACTATGGCACTACTCGTCAGCGGATTGGGACGGTCTACGCGATTATTATGCGTCCGTCCCCTGGAGCCAGCGCTGCTTTGTAGGAAAGGGTCCTTCGGATAGTGCTTCTGCTATTGCTGGCGAGATCAGTTTAGGGATGGATTATTACATCCCTTTCACTGATGTCGCCAGTATCCGCAGAGCTCGTTCCTGGTTCGGGCGAGATTGTGCCAAAGCTGTTCGACAAAAACAGTCGGCATATCGCGCCTGGATCAGGGCCCGGGCTGTGCGCGACCCAAACGTGGGCCACCTCAAAGCAGCGTACAACCGGGCCACAAAGTCGAGTAAGAGGGCCTTTAAGAGAGCGGATGCCCAGCGCGTCGCGCGGCTTGGTCAGGAGCTCACTTCCCATCCCACGGGCAGCCGTGGATTCTGGCAACTGGCCAAAGCCGTGCAATCTAACTTTTGTCAGCCCTCGCTGCCACCGCTGCGTTACCCAGATGGAACACTGGCTCACAAAGCCCAAGAGAAAGCGGATATGCTCGCAGACCTCTTTGCGGCTAATTCCCGGGTCGACGACCGTGGCCTGCAGCCCCCCGCCATCGCCAACTGTGGCCACACAATGCCTGATATTGTTATCAGGCAATGTGATGTACGGGCAGTGCTGCGGTCACTCGACACGCGGAAAGCCAGTGGCCCTGACGGCATTCCGGCGGTGGTGCTACGAAAATGTGCAGCTGAGTTGTCTCCAGTATTAACGCGTCTGTACCGCCTGTCATACTCTTCAGGGCTCATGCCGGAGGTCTGGAAGGAGGCGAACGTACAACCGATCCCCAAGAAAGGGGATCGGTCCGATCCAGGCAACTATCGACCCATAGCTGTCACCTCAGTCATTTGCAAGGTGCTTGAGCTCCTTATAAATAAGCAGCTCATGCAATTCCTAGAGGATCACTCGCTAATCAATGATCGACAATACGGCTTCAGGCCAAAGCGATCAACGGGTGATCTTCTGGCATTCGTAACGCATGTCTGGGGTGGGGCTATGGAAAGGCACGGCGAGTCCTTGGCTATTAGCCTGGACATCGCCAAAGCCTTCGATAGGGTCTGGCATGCTTCGCTCCTTTCCAAGCTTCCGGCATATGGTCTACCTCCTCAACTGTGCAGCTGGATTGCCAGCTTTTTAAACGAGCGCCGAGTGCGGGTCCTCTGCGATGGCCAGGCTTCTCGCTTCTTGCAAGTGAATGCCGGGGTACCGCAGGGGTCCGTACTATCACCAACTCTCTTTCTTCTGCATATCAATGATATGCTATCCCTCGGGAACATTCATTGCTATGCAGATGACAGCACACTGCACGGGAGTTACTCGGTTCGTCCGACGGCGGGGCGATCTGAGATTGAGGAGGAGAGACGACGACTCGTGGCTGATCTCGACCGTAACCTCGACAGTATCTCTCAATGGGGTACCGAGAACCTGGTCGAGTTCAATGCCCGCAAAACACAGGCGTGTGCATTTACTGCGAAGAAATCCCCTTTCCTTCCCCTACCCTCTCTTCAGAATGCATTATTACCAATGAAGGACAACCTTGATATCCTTGGCATAGACGTTCGTCGAGAGCTCAATAATAAAAACTACATCGAAAGATGTATAGGGCTAGCTTCGCGGAAACTAGGAATACTGAATAAGGTAAAGAGATTCTTTACACCGGACCAGAGGTGTCTGCTGTACAAGACGCAGATTAGACCCTGCGTCGAATACTGCTCTCACCTCTGGGACGGCTCCGCGAAGTATCTGCTGGACGCTCTCGACGCTATGCAGCGACGGGCTATCCGTATTATAGGTTGTCCGGAGGTAACGGGAAGCCTTGAGCTGCTAGCTCAGCGCCGAACAATAGCTTCCTTGGCCGCATTCTACCGTATTTACCACGGCGAGTGTTCTGAAGAGCTCTTCAATCTGATCCCACCCTCTTCCTTCCGATCCCGAACGACTCGTGCCGGGCAGAGATGCCACCCCCACACAGTGGATAGCATGTTCGCGAGAACCGAACGTTTGAAACGTTCGTTTCTCTGCCGAACGATAGTGGCCTGGAACGCCCTGCCTGTGCACGTGTTTCCTCCCACATATAATCCTGGGTTCTTTAAGCGGAGCGTGAAGAGGCACATCAGTAGGTCGTCAAGTTGAGGGCCACTCTCAATAGTAATGTGTGCTGTGAGAGTGGCCCACAATCGCTAGACGTCGTCACGACTTACCACCAGGCGGGCGGCGTCAATTTGGCGAACCAAATATAAGAAAAAAAAAAAAAAAAAAAAAAAAAACTACCTGTGTTGAATACATTTCGTAGCGGAGTACTGTCCTTTTTTGCCTCCCTAGGTTGCAAACCGATACAAGCCGGACACATCCACTTGCAGTAAGCATCGGATTCACAAGAAATCTCCGGTATAGACAGGCATAAAAAGTGAAATGAATTGTTACATTGTATACAGGTAATAAATCTCTCAGAATCGTCACTATCATCTAGCGATCAGCAGCCCCACATCAGTACTTGCGAACTCATATTCCAAGGAAGTATAGGTACCTTTATTTATTATAATTGTAGAAAAAAGTACAAAACAACATCCAAAGTGTATGATGTGTAATTGAAATGTATTATATTCGCTCGTTCAGATTGTAAACAACGTACTATAAACAGCAGTAAAGTGAAGCGCCGATATGCGAGTCCGCGAGAATAACGTCGTAAACGCCGTGCTATGCGTGTTACTTACGCGTTCTTGTAAGGCGCACGGAATTGTCACTAAATGTCGGTACATTAATCCCGATAATCGCCAATATTCTCACAAAATCCTGTGTAATCCCTATTTTACAGGAACAACCACTGCGTATTTCGATAGTAAAACGATTAAATGTTCATAAAAACACAATTTTTACAACACTTGCTAACTTTAGACACTAAAACTGATTTACTTTTTAATGAGCGAGGACATAGATGTTTACTGTGTTACCGCCGCAAAAGAAGATGCAGACCGTGATATCATTTTAGTGGCTTTAGAGAAAACTAAGAACTACGACCATGTGATCGTAGTGGGAGAGGACGTAGACCTGCTTGTTCTCCTCTGTGAGTTGGGTTACATACAGAACCTACGCTTTCAGAAACGTGGACGTAACAGAAATGAGACCGGGTGCAATCAGTATACCACTGGCGCGTTCAACCGAGGAGAAGTTGAAATACCCAATGGATTTGAACTGTTTACACACGCTTTTACTGGGCGTGATACCACGTCCGCCCTTTTCAGGCAAGGAAAACAGAAATTGTGGTGTCAATTTCAAAAGAGGCAAGACCAAGTAAGCGACACATGCGAATATTGGGGAAGCTGGCAAAAATTGTCTGGTGGCTCTATACGGAGGCGTTGTTGGTACTCAGACACTGAGGTTACAGTTGTTTATAAAGACAGCGGCCAGTGCAAAAGTGAATCTGTCACGATTGCCCCCTACTACCGAGGCTTCCACTTTCCATGCGTTTCGCACCTACCACCAAGTGCAAAAGTGGCTTGGGGTAGAAAAGAATCCCATCGAGTGGGGTTGGGAAATCAGCTCCCGCTTCTTCACAGCTTCTAAAAATGATAGCCTGTAAATGTAAAAAGGGATGTAGAGGGGCATGTAGTTGTTTAAAAGCAGGGCTAAAATGTTCGGCTCTTTGTTTGAATTGCGGAGGAAAGTCGTGTAATAATGTCGCGTTGATTTCTGCTAACAACGACAGTGATGATTCAGAGGAAGATGAAAAAGGACTTCTTCCTCAGAATGATGAAGAAGCAGAGAAAGAAGAACACGAGCGCGTTCTTTTTCATCTTCCTCAAAATAAATAAGATCATCTTCGCAATGCTATAGCTTGGCTCCTATGAGATCAATAGAGCTGCAATTAGGCTTAAATTGTAGGTAATTTAATACAGTTTATGGTGGTAGAAAACATGCTTCACAAAAAAATTATAGTTTTGGCCCTGGAGAGTAAGTAGTGAAAAAAGTGGCAAAATTTCGAAGTTCTTCGCGATTTTCTCATTTTCCACAGATTTTTCAAAGTTGCAAATTTGAATTCACGCTACCCTAACAGACCCATACAACGTACCAAAAATGCAGAACTATGTTTATTTCTTATTTACACTATTCTTAATTCAAACTTATTAAAATTTATTTTCTACTTTTTAGTTGGATTCTCTATAAAAGCGTGTTTTTTTAGTTTTTTTAAACTAATTATTGTTTATTTTTCATTTTTTAGTTTTTATTTTAATTATTTTTTTAAATTTTATCGAATTATTGCATTGTCATCGGTCTTTGAAAGGTGTGCAAAGTTTGAATTAAATCTGATCGTTCAAAGTAGGGCAAAATCGAACCCAAAAGAGTCGGTTACAAACAAACATACATTTTTTTTTTAAATTTTCAATAGAATTTTTGCATTGTCATCGGTCTTTGACAGGTGTGCAAAGTTTGAATTAAATCTGATGTTCAAAGTAGGGCAAAATCGAACCCAAAAGAGTCTGTTACAAACAAACATACATACAAGCAAGCAAACATACAAGTGAAGCTAATAAAAGCGTTTTAAAAAGTAAGACCTGGATCACAAATGCTCTTAAAAACATGATTAACATGAGAGATAAAATTTTCCATAGCTGGAAGCGAGATCCAAAGAACATGAATTTAAGGTTCCAGTATAATAAATATAGAAATAGGGTAAATAAATGTATTAATCAGGCAAAAAATAAACATCGTCAACAGGAGCTTCTAAAATGTAATAAAAATGTGAGAAAAATATGGTGTAAGATTAACGAGTGGATAGGAAAAGATAACAAAGGAGTGGATAATATAATTTTAAGATATTTAGGGAAAACAAATAGCACTATAGATATATGTAATAGCTTCTCAACAATATTTACAAGAGAAATTGTCGATATAAAGCACACATAAATTCATGGATAGATCTTAGATGAACTATTACTAGATGGCGCGTCACCAAGCAATCACTACAATAGAAACAGTTCAACTGACGCATGCTAGCGTGCGTGAGCGTATGTCATACACTCGCCTTGTTTGACGTTGTGTGGGTGTATAGTGGTGCCAGCTAAAAAAAAATTCTTATGTTCCCATTTTATTTAGGAAATTTTTAGGGGCCTTTTACCTTATTATATAAATTTTGACTTTTAATTTTTTATTTTTAACTTTTGACTTTCACCTTATTATTTTTATCTTTTAATTTTTAATTTTTTAACTTTAACTTTTTAATTTTAACTTTTAATTTTAACTTTTTATTTTTAACCTATACCTAATGTTTAATTTTTAATTTTTTACTTTTTAATTTTAACTTTTATTTTGAACTTTTTATTTTTAACTTTTAATGTTTAATTTTGAACTTTTTAATTTTAAATTTTTATTTTATTTTAAACTGAGGGTAATATCTATATAGGTACCTACTGTTTCATAAAAATCGTATGAGGGGAAAAAAGTTAGACTCATACACGTAGGACTCGTTCGTTATCTAGCCTACTGCCTACTACTCGTATTTCAACTTACATTGAAGTCCCACCTATTTATTAACTAGTTGTCCTGGCGAACTTCATAACGCAAGCGACATATGAGCCGTTTCGGAGGAGTATTGTACAAGCTATATTTTAAAATCAATCCAGCAGTTTGTATTTTGTATAAAACAAACTAATCTACATGCGTAGTGTACATGGAGATTAAAATAGTCTAAGTATTACATTACATTTTGAATTTATTACATACTGGCTAAGTACCTAGGTATGTAATTTGTAGCCAAACACAGAATTAAAAAAAACATTAATGGTAAAAATTGTTATATTTATTTGTAAATTACTCCAATACAATACATTTAGCGAGCAAAGCTTGACACCGGTCCTGTTGCTGGAGCTCAGCTTTGGCTCCACTGTCACTCCCTCTATTGGTCCCACTCCACATTTCACTTGCAAGAAAATCCCCTGCAGTTTCCACAGCTAAACAGAGAGGACACAAAATCATTATTGCTAATGGCTGGTTTACATTGGTCAAGTTATTAGTACAGTAGCCAAGTACAGTGAACAAGGACAGTGGTGTAAACCAATCGGACAGTAGCGAGTCAACTTGGCTTGCAAGTGGATCCGAATAGAATGGCTTTCTATTTTTTGGACAGTGATCCCCCCCGCCCGACACTTGACTCGCCACTGGCGTAGTGTAAATAGTAAAAATTAGTACAGTGCATAAGTGAGCGGCTTCAAGACGTGTTGTTTAATTCATAGCTTGTTCCTTTTTCTAAAGAAATGGCGGGAAAATGGTCCGTTTCACCACAATGCACACAGTACCCTAAATAAATTGTGCATTTAATATAGATTAATATGGTCGTTTACAGCATGTGATTTAAATTAATATTTTGGGAGATATTACAGATTTAAAATGCAGGGACAGGGGAGGGAACGTATTTTTGACGAGACTCGTCCATTTTGCTAGAGGAAAGACACTTGACTGGCCGTAGTGTAAACAGTCACTGTTAGTCCAGACTCGAAATACTCGCCACTGTACTAAAAACTTGACCAATGTAAACTAGCCCAAAGCTGGACCAATGTAAACCAGCGATGACGAGCATCAATAGATAACGCAAGAAACTGTGGACAGTTAATTAACTAAACTATGATTGTCCTTGCAGTGAGGGCACGGTTTGTAATACGGTGGTGGTTTGTAATACATTGTTTTGACTTTAGACGAATTAAGTGGTTTATTATGTTGTGAATTATTATGTGAAATAGGATGTCGTGACAACTCCAATGCTTTAAGCAACGCCCGCATGCACTGTATGTGCATGAACTGTAGAAATATTTCTAATGTAATAGTGCTGTCTTCCTCTAACCGGCCTTTGTAAGTTTGTACTCTTCAAATACGCGATAAGATTTTGCATCTAACTTGCGAGGGCGAGTAATAATATAAATCAAGAAAGTGTCCTAGTGCTTAACAGGCTCACCTAACGATTCTAAGGCTCTAAGGTTTTAATTAATTGATTGATATGTGGTTTTGTATCAATAACATTTTATTATTGAAACGCTCACACAACAACTGCCATGCCACTGAATAGTTTCTAGTAGAAAACTCAATAGACTGAAGAGCTCAGCTGCAAATCCATCCAGTGATGCTCTCAAGTAATGAAATTTGTTACTTCGTCGATTTTACATGAATAACGCTAGTAAGGGTCACGGAACTCCAACCAATTGCTACATGGGGCACACTAAAAGTTTTGCACTTCTAGCTAATCGGAACTATTTGATATTTTTTTAAACGTTGCAACCTTCTTAGCAATAAAAAAAAACAATTGGCGGGAAATCATTTATCAATTGTTTTTTATCACACATCAAAGTTTTACGTATGCAACGAAAATGGAATTAAGTCGAAGAGATTTTAGAGCGATGATTTTTTATGAATTTAATAGTTTTCTCTCTCCGCAAGACTGTGCCACTCGTCTTCAAAATGCTTTTGGGAGAGAAGCACCTTGTTTGAGCACCGTGAGGCTATGGCTTGCTGAATTTGAGAGAGGTCGAGTTTCTTTACATGACGAATTTCGTGAAAGGCGGCCTTCAACTGCCGTCAACGAAAGTAATGTGGCTACTGTTAAGCGGTTAATTGAAGAAAATCCGTGGATTACCTATGAGACAATTCGAGGACTATTGGGGATTGGTATGAGTCAAATCCAGAAAATTTTACACGAAGAATTAAAAGTTCGGAAACTTTGTTGTCTTTGGATCCCTCATGAACAGAAGCGGGCTCGCGTGGAATGGTGCTTACAGATGCTACTGAAGTACGATCACGGACATTCTGATGCTGTTTATGACATTGTCACAGGAGACGAAACGTGGATTTATTGTTTTGAACCCGAAAAAAAACAGCAATCTTGTGAATGGGTGTTTGAAAATGAGAACAAGCCAACAAAAGTGAGGCAGGCGAGAAACGTTGCTAAAAAATTGATCGCGTTTTTTTCACAGCTACGGGTCCCATCTGTACAATTCCACTTGAAGATCAAAAGAGTGTTAATGCCGAGTGGTATTCTACCATTTGTTTACCCAGGGTGTTAGAAAAAGTTCGCGAAAGACGACCCAAAAGCCGCGTTCTCCTACATCATGACAACGCTTCTTCACACACGGCCAACAAAACAAAGTCATTTATAGCTTCCGAAAAAGTACAATTCGTCACCCATCCTGCGCATAGCCCCGACCTAGCACCCTGTGATTTCTGTATTTTCCCCAAAATCAAAGATTTGATGAGAGGTTTCACTTTTACCAACTCCGAAGAGGCAGTGATAGCGTTAAATCAGCACGTAGAAAATATGCCTTCGGATCTGTGGTCCTCCTGTTTAAAAAAATGGTTCGATCGTATGAAAAAATGTTTAAAATGTAAAGGAGAGTACTTTGAAAAGCAATAAACATAATATTTTGGTTTTAACATGTTGTTTTTTTAAGTTACGCAAAACTTATAGTGTGACCTACGTATAAGATCCATCCATAGTAAGTTGAATAGTGGGTAACTTAACCGGCTTATGAATACTACTAACATGGGTAATTTTTTCTTAACTATGTGATGAATCACTATTTTGACAATATTTAGTTAATAATTTGTGTGCCCTAGAATAAGAATTGTAGTATATTAATTCAAACTCGGTCCGCTCAGTTAACTGAGCAGTGATATCAACGACTCGACCTTCCCGATTCGCAGCTGTAACTCTGTGAGGTCACAACTGGTTAACCCCTTGTCCTTTAATCCGTGAAGATGCTTAATGAAGATGGTCAATTTTCAACTGCCTCACTTCATAACTAATTCTTGTTCATCGGACATATTGGGAATCGACGTTCATCTACCTGGAATTTATATAATAGCAAAATGTAACTGCTCATATATAATAACTAGGCAATTAATTACCTACATGTACAAACTAAAATGGTTGATTTAACAAGTTTTACAAATATCTAACACAGTAATGTACTATGTGTACCTACCTACATCTATAAAAATTTACTAGGATTTTAACTGTGAATTTAGATAATATTTAAGTATAACTATGTACTGTAAATGTTGCTTAATAAATGTATCTATATATAAATCAATCTAAGTTATTTTCACATAGTTTACCTGCCTGATACCTAATTGAAGTAAGTATAAAACAGTAACAAGTACACTAACCTTGTATTATCCTTAATTTACCCTAAATAATACCTGATCGAGTGTTGGGTGACAATATTTAACAAGAAATAAAAGCTAAAAACCTAAAAACACCGTTGTTATATAACATACTCCACTAACTCCCTGCTGGTATCGCTTGTGCCTGATTACCAGTAAATAACAGCCAGTCTTCAATAACTATTATAATACCCGGCTACTGGAGGACCATTATCTTAGATTAGCTAAGAAATTCAGCAAATTAAAATGGCAGAATAACGGAGCGTGTACAACTGTATTTTGAGAGAGTTAATAGTCAATTGTTACAAAAAATTTTTTTACATCTACCAACATTAAAGATGGTGTATAAAAACAGGTGCATATTGTAATGCAATTACCGCATCGTTTGGTTTGCTATTAATAAAGTTGAAGGAGCTTTAACAAAAACTATTATGATTTACATTTGAATATATTTGAACCATAATAATGATACCTACTCATTTCAACATAGCCATGGTGGTGGGGTTCTGAGTTACTTGTGCAATATCGGCACCAACTTTAGTGTCTCCGCAGACTGTGTGCTGGGCAGCTGAAAAACGTTATACTCATAAGTAATACATATAATGTAGACAAAGTACATTAATCCCAGTTCAAATCTTTAATTTTATAGTAACTTCAAAATAAATACATCTTGGAAAACACTCCCTTCGATGGTCTATTGATATCACCATTTCAAGAAAATGTAGTGTAAACTATGGATTTATTAGCATTTCTTAAACTTTCGCAAAACTTACACTGTTGTAACATTTCGTACATTTTGTAGCAAATCATTCAAAATTTTAAATGTTCCGCATTTAGTCGCAAATTATACACTTTCGCAAAATATCAACTTTATTTATTGTTGGTCCAATTATTATCGTAATCTTAAAAAAATGTATCACTTATGTAAAATGTATCATTTCATACACTGAACGTACAGTAGTCCACAAATTTCATAAACTTAAAATTACCCTTTTCACTTCCTACCTACTAAAAATACCTTAAATTAAAATAAACCTTTTCCAAAGCATCTTCACAATAGAAACAGTTCCAAGACACAAAGAATACCTACTACAGGGAACTCCCAGGGCCCCATTTTACGAAGCAAAAGGTTACAATTGAAAAGCAAAAAGCTGGCAACATATGCAAATACTGCATACTCAAAACACGATGTTACAAAATTTTTTACTTGTAAATTGTAATGATGGGGCCCTGGTTAAACTAAGCTAAACTATATAAATTTAACTTATATACTTTAGCTTAGTTTAACTAGCGAATTTATCGTAAACTTTTTTGGAGCTCCTAGAATTCCATACTGCAGATGGTATTTAAGTAGTAACCTATACAGTTTTATAACACTTTCAATTCATCAAAATACACTTTGAGTTAATAAAAATACAATAATTTTCATTTCTTGGTTTCATACCTTTGTCAAGAAATTGTAAGTGACTGTACAGTCATAGCTGTTTTGATAATGATCCCAAAATGGGTTACAATAGTTACCAAACTGCTAATGACTCAAAATAACATATCATAGAGTGTATAATTTGCGACTAAATGCGGAACGTTTAAAATTTTGTATGATTTGCTACTAAATGTACGAAATGTTACAACAGTGTAAGTTTTGCGAAAGTTTAAGAAATGCTAATAAATCAAACTATGTTTTATTGGCATAGGTACCTATTACACTTCAATGATATTGAGATTCAATACTAGTCTACGTACGTCCTACTAGTCCAGTTTCATAAAATCCACCATTACCATACATAGATTTAATGATATCTGTTTTTTTTTTATTTTTTATTATATTGAGTTCGCCAAATTGACGCCGCCTGCCTGGTGGTAAGTCGTGACAACGTCTAGCGATTGTGGGCCATTCTCACAGCACACAATACTATAGAGAGTGGCCCTCAACTTGACGACCTACTAATGTGCCTCTTCACGCTCCGCTTAAAGAACCCAGGATATGTGGGAGGAAACTCGTGCACAGACAGGGCGTTCCAGGCCACTATCGTTCGGCAGAAAAACGAACGTTTAAAACGCTCGGTTCTCGCGAACATGCTGTCCACTGTGTGGGAGTGGCATCTCTGCCCGGCACGCGTTGTTCGGGATCGTAAGGAAGAGGGTGGGATCAGATTGAAGAGCTCTTCAGTACACTCGCCGTGGTA
>CAUVZR010000062.1:0-19276 GCA_963556515.1 Nudaria mundana | reverse complement strand
GCAATTCGTGCCTCGGAAACCACGTTAAGCCGTCGCGACGATCCCGGTAGTCATACGAACAACTATGGCATTCTTCAAGACAAGTTGGAGCCCTAAAACAAAAATTCAACTAGTCTAAACTACATACAGAACTTTAATATCACCACCGGTTATGAAGGTCAAAATATAGCCGCAGAAGTTCGCAGTTAGACTGGAAAGAATACCCCAACTGGGTTGGAAAAGGCTGTGTGGATGATAAGACTTGTTGCATATTATAGGACCAACACAGTTAATGCCTACCCCTTTGGGAACCAGGCATCTGAATAAAAACAAAAACCTCAAATATAGAAACTCTTCAGTTTAAAAAGTCGGTTCTTTATAAAATTGTTACAGATATTTATTTTGCTAAGACGGGTTTAAAGGCACGTATCACGGGTCGTTAGCTTCGATCGTTAAGTTACTTGGACAGTTACAGAACACAGATAGTTGGTGTTGCAATATTGATTTTACATTAGCAAGCAATTATATATCTCCCCAAAGTGGGTGGGTGGAAAGCTAGAAAGGTGGTGCTTCATTTCCGAATCATTTACTTTGAACTTCTATTTGAAATTGTAGGAATTTTACAATATGATTGTAGGAAAAACTGGCCTTAGGGAGGAAATGTAGCCTTCTCCTAATAGCCGTGCCCAGATGGAGTTGTAGTGGACTGTATTATGATGTAGATAGGGGCAGATCCAGTGAAACAACAGCGTACAACTTTCACACGTCTATATTGAACCACGTACACGAGAGAAGAGAGAACGGATACATATTTCTGCAGTGTTGCCACCACATACGTTCTTATGTACTAACACCGATATGGCTAAAGGTCAATTTGACCATACCGTTGGTAAATTACATGTTGGTTTCCCAACAATGATGCAAGTCAGTCTTAGGCCGGACATGTGTGAAACGGGACTGCTCCTTTTGGAGGAACGTTCTGCCAACTGACCAAGATACCACTTTTCCAATACATCGAAATTTGCGATCATTTGTCAATGTGCTACTTACAGTGTCAATCGATGATTATTTGAGTAGCTCCATTGCTTATAAATATTCATGGAGACATTGAGAAGAGAGGAAAGTAATGTGGTATTAAAGGTGCAATGTACGAATGTAGAGGACTTTATACAAGTAGAGGTAGGCCCAAGAAAAATGGATGGAATGCGTGAAAGAGAATAAATGACTAGGAAGAGAGGGAGGAGATGACGCCTGATGGAGATGTGTGGACGAGCAATATAAAAAATGTTGTGCGAAGCCAAATCATTATGATAAGGGCATCATGATAGAATAAAGAACCCAGATTAAAATAGATAAGTACTTACTTGTTAGGTTTAACCCTTTTGAGGAAGTTCACTGTGTCAAACTGCAAACTTTTGGCGGGTTCTAAGCGATTAGCCGGAACTACTCCTTGTGTCCTCAATACTGGCAGAAGGAGTAATAGTACGAACAGCATCTTCTGATTCCTATTGAAATCTGAAATACAAAAAAACGTTGACACAAAAATCAACTTCCAATTATCAGAAGGGAACGAAATAATTGTCGGTAGCGGACAAAATTAAATTGGGATCCCTTTTTTTTTAATTCCGCAGCCCATGGAAATGGGATCCCTAATGAAACAGTAGCTTCCAATTAAAACAAATAAGAATCAAAATGGGTTCACAAACTGCTTCGGACGATGGTGGTGTGGTCGGTAGTGCGTCGGCTTTCGACTACGGAGTCTCGGGTTCGATTCCCGGGTCCATTCAAATATTATTTGTGTGATCCACAAATATTTGTTTCGGAGTTTGGGTGTTTTCTATGTATATTATGTATGTATTTAGAAATATATAAGTATGTTTATCAGTTGTCTAGATCCCATAGCACAAGTTTATAGCTTAGTTTGGGCTAGATGACGTTGTATGTGCATGTCCAACAATATTTATTTATATTTAGAGGAAATTTGCAGTCGGTTTTTCTCAATGTGTCATATATTGTGTTGATACATTGTGTGTTGTCGTTTTTAATTAAGTACTTAGTTTTTTATTTCTCTAAAATACCTGTCCATCCTAACATTGCCTGTAAGAAATTGCTTTCAGCGATTCAATCGATATTTGTATACGTCATAATATTATTTATTGTTATCTTGTTATTTCTTAATTGGTAATAAAGATTCTATCATTTTAGTAATCCCACGACGCCGGGGAAAAATATGATTACAAGTGACGATAATGACGTAATCCATTCGCATAGTCTAGCCCTTTAACATTATAACAATGTCTAATTTCAATGAGAGCAAATTAATTCATTTTGTAATTCGACTTTAAAGCCATAATTGCCTTCGTAAATAATAATGGGGTGGAATTTGGAGGTTACCAGATAAGCAGGTCATTGTGAATACCTTGAGTGCCGTTTGATAAGTCCCACTTGTGTCCCGTACTGGGACACAGTCAATGGGATAAGTGCAAAATTTCAATATTTTAAATCTTTTTAGGCTCAAATAATTTTACAATCAGTGATATCTATTTACAATAAGAATTACAATATACATTTTTTTTATATTTAATTTTGGTTCGCCAAATTGACGCCGCCCGCCTGGTGGTAATTCGTGACGACGTCTAGCGATTGTGGATCACTCTCACAGCATGCAATACTATAGAGAGTGGCCCTCAACTTGACAACCTACTGATGTGCCTCTTCACGCTCCGCTTAAAGAACCCAGGATTATATGTGGGAGGAAACACGTGCACAGGTAGGGCGTTCCAGGCCACTATCGTTCGGCAGGGAAACAAACGTTTAAAACGTTCGGTTCTCGCGAACATGCTATCCACTGTGTGGGAGTGGCATCTCTGCGCGGCACGCGTTGTTCGGGATCGGAAGGAAGAGGGTGGGATCAGGTTGAAGAGCTCTTCAGAACACTCGCCGTGGTAAATACGGTAGAATGCGGTACATAATTATATACTAAAAATATTTACATTACAAAATATCGTTTAAAAAATCCTCCGCGTCATTGCCGACTGGGAAGGTTCCCAGAATGCTGTCTGTGTTTGGACGTTGGATGGCGATACTTATTCTTTGGGCCAGAAAATAGCCAGCCTTCTAGTCCTGAGAAACATCGATTAAGCGTTTAGCAATGTCTCTATAAAGGCGGCGAGCACTCGGACCCCATGACGCCAGTGTCTCAACCCCAACCGCTCAAATATGTAATCACCTGCTAGATTAGCATAGTATCGGTGATATCTAGTATAACATGCAATAACTGTAATCTAGGGCTGGACTAGACTTTTCTGCGCTCTCTTTAGCTACAATATTGTTGTATGGCAATACCTTCATTAATGACCTTTATTGATGATAATTACCGACGTATAAAGTAACATATAAGTATGCGCCATAGTTACCCAGTTCCCACGACAATCGCCATGATTGGTGTGACAAAATACAATGGGATTGCAAAATTATTGTTGCGCTGCCAGTCTTACGTTTTATTTACCTGCTTCAAAAAATAGTTTGATCGTTACCAATCTCCATAGTATTGGTGCCTTCGAGTCCATAGTGGTCTAACCAAGACCTTAGAATCCTAAACCTACGTCACCTACCCACCAAGTAGTGCATTATTCAGCGTAGACAAACGCCTCGGACAAACGCATAATTTTAAATACGATGTGGTGTCATTGTCAACCGACTTCCAAAAAGGCAGAACCGATTTTGAAATTTTTATTGGAAACTACTACTTCCTAAGTGGTCCCATTTCAATTTGGTCCCATTTAGACAACTATTTGGTCCCATTTCGGTAGTTTGAAGTCGATTGCTGTGTCAATTTAGACGTGTATTTTATCGGTAGCTAAGTAGGTACAGTTCGCGAGGCGTAAGCTGAGGTTTGCATTTGTGTGAGTGCACGTACGTGAAAGTATAAATTATTTGACTTGTTTTACACACATGTGTTGTATACACAGTTTTTTTACTCTACTTTTCGTGATCACTCACACAAATGCAAATGTAATTAAATACTGCAACCATAAACCTTAAATCCCGCAGCCCTAAAAGAAGGTTCTGGTCACAACTACCCGAAAGTCTGGTATCTTCGTGAGTCGAGTTAGCACTTCCCGAAGATTTCCCGGAGGGCTAGGCTGGCTGTTCATAGAAGAGTGCTGGTCCCTACACTTATGTATGGAAGTGAATGTTGGGTTTTGCAGAAGAAGCATGAAAGTAAAATAAATGCAGTGGAAATGAGAAGTTTGAGAAGTATGACTGGGGTGACATTGGTTGAGAAAGTGAGGAACAGTGAGATACGAGAACTTTGCGGTGTATCAGAAGATGTAGTGAGTAAGATAGAAAAAGGGATGCTTAGATGGTTCGGGCACGTAGAAAGGATGGATGAAAGAAGATTGACGAAACAGATACATAAGGCGGGCGTGAATGGACAGGCAGGTAAGGGTCGACCTAGGCGAACGTACTTCGACCAAATCGGAGATGTTTTGAACAAAGGCCAGGTCAAGAGCACCCAGAACCGGAGAGCGTGCATGAAGATAGTTATGAAAGTGGAAGAAGCGAAAGAAGTATGCCAGGACCTTAGCAAGTGGAATTCCATAGTCTCTGCCTACCCCAATGGGAAAGAGGCGTGACCATATGTTTGTATGTATGTACGAGTTATCACCTCGCTCATGATCGATCAAATGCAGTGGGGCAGGGAACTCCCAAAAACTTCTAAATATCTCTGAGATTGAATATTCTAAGCTGACACTTACATTTTGTTGAGAGCGTGACCTCACAAGTCAATTAGGATTGAGGGCAGGTTAGAAGAGGGCAGAATCCTGTTAAGTCCATTCTACTTCTATGTTTTCCGAATTATTCTTCTCCTCAAAACAAAACTATGATAACTATGCAAATAGCGGCCGTATTCGCACGGAGCGCGGGAAATGCCGCCATATTGTTAAGATGGCGTATATCTATTGCATGGCTCACACGGCACAATGAAGTTCGAAAATAAACAAGGCATTGTATTTTTTTTTACATTGATTGAAGCCTATTGATCATAGGGATTATTTTGGTTTTGTAGATTTGTTCGTTAGACAATTGAACTTGGGACTTTGGTTAGGTTTAAGTAGGTAGTTACGACTGTCTGCGTGAGACTGATTTTACTGCTGCACTACAAATGTTGCCTAGATACAATACCTCGTCTGTAAACGTCAAAGAGCAATGGGGTCTAAGTCATCACCACCTGCTAGCGGTGCACCTGCTGATAGACAGAATTAGGTACTCAAAGGTCCGAAAAATGGCAACAGGCTCGCCCCCTATTACTTGGGACTAATATGGACTAGCGAAATGTAGGCGTATTGACACACACACACACATATCACGCCTATATCCCGGAAGGGGTAGGCAGAGGTGCATTACACACCCTCAATTTGCCAGTATTTCTAGTCCCACGTAATAGGGGGCAAGCCTATTGCCGACACCGGGCACATTTATAATGGGTTATGTCCGAAATGGCCGAATGAATTTAATAAAAAGTAGCAGCTATATTGTAATTTTGAAAAAAATTGAAACCCGTTGCAAGCGCAAGCGATGAAATGTTGATGAAAGGCAACAAAATCTTACGTGCCAGCCGCTATGGCACAGCCAATTAAAGTCCTGGGCGTCTCGGACTGTTGTATTGAACGCCTCTGTATACCCCTTTGGGGATAAAGATGTGATTGTATGTGTGTGTTAAACGTCAAAAATATGCATTCTCATAGAAGCCACAGAGGTGTTAGATTGCAATTTGCGACACAACAGCAACCTCATACCGCCGTACTTCCTGAAGAACAAGATAATATATTCCCTTTCCTATCCCTAAATAAAGACTCATATATTTAATAATGTAATTTAGTTGTATAACAAACTCCATAAACATAGTCATAACTATAAGTGGACAAAAGCACACAGTTTGTATTAAATTAGATTAAAAAAACGACATAACAAGTGTAAGTAGGGAAGCAGGCTGTGGCGGGTGCAGCTCTGTTATTTATTACTGGAGCGTGGCTTAAATCTAGTCTAGGAGCGAGTTGTTAAGATACTTAAATACTTTTGAAAAATTACCTAATTCCTGTTGAAAGGTTATTAACTGAGATTATTTTAAATGTAGAAGCCTCTTATAACCAGGTCCTGATTATTAATAAATAATTCTTTGAAGGTAAGAATAAATACAATATTTCGAGTTACTTGTATCGTAGATTTATGTTACAACGGTTGAACTTTTACAACATGATTTACTAATAATAACAACATGTGTGGTTCAGTGGTTAGTGACCCAGAGGTCGCGGGTTTGAATCTCACCCAGCAAAAAAAACTGATTTGTTCTGTCAGGGTGTACTCTATATTCCATGGATAGCGACAATTTGTCTGTCTGTCTGTCCGTCCGTCGCGTTTTTCAATTATAATTAATAATACATACATTTGTATGAAATATTAAAATATTCGTAGAAGTTTAGAGAAGGATTATAATTTTTTTTTTTTGTTTTTTATGTTTGGGGCGATACAAAGTTCGCCAGGATAACTAGTTTAGGGTATTCTGGGGACGATTTTAACGATTTAAAATAACAAACTGATTAAAAATTTTATAAAATATAAAAAAACGTCAAATATTGACACAAAGATCGACTTCAAACTATCGAAATGGGATCAAGTAATTGTCTGAACGGGACCAAATAAAAATGGGGCCACTCGGGAAGAAGAAGCTTTCAATTAAAAAAAAATCAACATCGTTTCAAGATTAACAAACATAAAAAAACATGCAGTCGAATTGAGAACCTCCTCCTTTTTCTGAAGTCGGTTAAAAACGCAAAAAACTCTCTCTCTCTCTCTTAAGCAAGATTTGAACTAGCTTCAGTGCCCAGTCAAGGGGACCACCCTGCCGGTGGAACTTCGGACCACACTTCCGAAGTTTGGTCCCCAAAGTGACGGGGACGACAGCCGCGTTTTCGCGACTGATGCCCAACTTAAAGGGACCCAACGCTTCCTGCAGGAGACTGTATGGGCTCCCGTATGGGCGCCGAGACTGACGGTCGACAACGCTGCTGTTTTACACAGATCGTTGAGGACCTTGGCCGTCAGAACTATAACAGGGTACAGCACGATCTCCCTAGAGGCTGCATGTCTCCTAGCCGTGACTCCTCCATGGGACCTGGAAGCGAGAGCCCTTGCGTTATTGTTTTCAATGGCACAAGGAGGCGCTGGAGCAGGACCACAGCAGGCCTGTGGCTGTGGACCGCTGGGCCTCGATTTTTCGGTCCCAACTCCGCCAGGATCTCAAGGAGACATGGAAGGTGCGACTTGAGCGATCTAAGTGGGGAACCACCACGATCATGGAGGACTGGCTGCAGAGGCAGCACGGTGGCCTCACGTATCGTGCGACACAGATCATCACCGGGCACGGAAACTTCGGTGGGTGATTATCTGTTTCGCATGCATCGTCAGGTCACACCCGCGTGTCAACACTGCGAGGCTTCCGCCGTAGACACGGCATTCCATACATTGGTGGAATGCTCAGCATGGGCGAGTCAGCGCCGGGACCTCGTTGTGGGCCTGGGCGTAGATACCCTCTCACTGCAGACCATGCTACGAGCCATGGTCTGCAGTGAGAGCCAGTGGAACGCGGCGTGGTTTTCTTCTGCGTGCAGGTTATGCTCGTGGAGGAGGCGGCCGGTAGGGTGAGGGAGCGTACCCTTCCCGCTGAGTTCCGAAGTGTGCGGAGAGGGCGCCGCTGACGTGACTACGCCCAGGACCATCGACCTCCATGATCGGGGCTCCCTGAGGTGGCATAAATCCCAGCCCCAACGACGCGGGATAATACCCGACCCCAAAAATGCGGGGTAACACCCGACCACCACACAGCGGCCACGCCAGTGGCCAAAGTCCGCCGAACGCCACTGGAAATTCTCTCAGTGCTAACCGGAGGCGCTAGGCAATGGAAGTAGGTGCGGCAGCGGCCTCAGGCCGCGGATTGAAATAAAAAAAGAAAAGGGGACCACTCTTTTCAGGTCTAACCAACAGTTAAAATGCACAGCAGTTTCTATCACGCACGAGATATATTTCTATATATAGCTAGTAGGGATCCCGTTTTATCTTTGGATACGGAACCTTAAAAAATAAGGATATTCGATTAAAAAAAAAGACAATGTCCTGAAATATGTGAAAATATTAAAGTAGGTACTAAATATTTATTTAATTATTAAATTATATCTTTGTGTGACAGCTCCCAAGGGTTCAAGGTCGGTCAAAGTCATTTAATGTCTTAATTTTCTAATTTAAAAAACACGTACTTACCATAAAACCGTCAAAAACTACAAAAAATATAAACAAAAAAACACATTCACTCCACACAAAAACAGTAGGTACTATAAAAACACAATATTAATATTATAATAAAGATCAACATGCAACGACACTAGTTAGTAGGAAAATGACAAGGGATTGTAACGTTGAGTTGTATTTATTAAACCGCAGTGTTCAGTCATAGTCTAGGAGCCGAGTGCAACTATACAACATTTTAATAAGTTACAAATTCTCTGAAGGTAAGCAGTGCCGTTATTGTGCACTAAAATTTCGCATTCATCGCTTCCGTTATGTAGGTACGACTTAGATCATTAAACTACGCAATGGATTTTGATGCGGTTTTCACAATTGGATAGATTGGTTCTCGAGAAAGGTTTTTGTGTATAATTTGTCAAGCAGACGAAACCGCGGGAATAATATTACAAGCGGACGCTTGTAATATTATAAAGAGGTAAGATTTGATTGTTTATATTGAATAGACTCCGAAATTACTAATCCGATTTTGAAAATTCTCTCAACTATATGTAGGTACATTATCCCCGAGTGACATAGGCTACTTTTTATCCCGGTAATTTGTCTGAGAATTGAGAACGAGGAAACAATATCACGCGGGCGGAGCCGCGGTTATCCATTAGTAATTAGCGACAAATGCTATTGATAAATTACGCAAGTATTTCGAATTATTGTTAGGTAACCAACCGTGTCACAGGGTATAAATGACTTGAGACAAGAGCCCAAATTATTTTAAGGTTTTGGTTTTAAACCACATATTATTATTTATTGTACCCGTCGGAGTTGGTACCCACAAAACTTTCTCACATAGGCGAGTCCGCGGACAATAGCTAGTCTATAAACCTAACCCAAACTACATCGTCTGCAAATGTCTCTCCGTCTCTATGTCCAGTTCTAAACTCCTAAAACTTAAACAAAGCCTAAGCCAGAATAACCCTATTAATTATCTTCATGCTTCTAAAGTGAACAACTAAGGGTATACTATTGTTAAGTTTATACTTCCAGATGTAGTGGTGGTACTCTGTCGAAGTAAGTTCTCAACTCGTGACCGCAAAGTAAAGAGGAACAATGGTCCTCCATAATGCGATAAGGTTCTATAACTTGTTATAGGGAACTTTATTTTCTATAGGCAAGTAGGTCGGTCGGTCTACGACTAAAATATACTTACTTCTATATCTCACTCCGGTTTCACTTTACAGTATTTTATTTGGTCCCACGTAATATTGGACAAGCCTAATTTCGCGTATCGGAGACTTTTATGTTATTATAGGTGACGTAGGTTCCGTAGGTGACGATAAAATAAGATAAGATAAGATAAGATATTTATTTTAGTCGTATGATCTTTTAATAGATAAGATACGATACGATAAGATAAGATACGATAAGATAAGATAAGATATTTATTTTAGTCGTATGATCTTTTAATAGATAAGATACGATAAGATAAGATACGATAAGATAAGATAAGATAATATATTTATTTTTAGACGTAGGAGCTTTTCACTAAATGCCAACTAAAAACAGTTCCTAAAGTCATTTAAAAAAATGTTTGGTTCTCTTTTATGTTTCCCAAAACCTCATCGGTGATCGGCAGGTCTTGCAGAGAACCTTGACTTGCGCCTTTAAGATCATGGTGAGAACACTATGTATTATTATAACAATAACAGTTAGAAACGTATAAACACGAAGTTATTTTATTAAAGTAAAAAATGGGGCAATTACCCTTTTGTTCCATAATTGAGTTTATAACCAAAGCACAATTTTATCTACCTATATCGTGGTGCATAGATGCCTCATCAAGATGATCAGTGAGCATAGCAACATTCCTTGCAACTGTACTGTTGGAATTTTATTGCCAGGTTCTTTCTCTCGTCTAAATGTAAATATAGAAGCAATAATAATTTTAATTTTAAGTATGTACTTATTGACGTTTGTGAGAGACATTTAATGACCTATACAAATAAATAAATCATTTCATTTCTTCGGGATTTTAAGCATTATTGTCAGCTTATTCGTCAACTGGTGAACGTATTATGCAATAAAATATAGATTAAATAATAGATTAACAATAGTACTAAAACACGATTACACTCCAAGTGGAACCACAGATTACGTAACATAGGAAACGGATACGGCGCCTCACGAATAACCATCACGATCTTTTTATAACGATGAGTAGAAAAGAATTCAAACTTGATTTCAACAATCTCAATAGTGAACTTAATCCGTACTATTTTTGAACAAAAATGTAAAATTATAAAACGATTTACTTAACAATAATTTATAGCTCTACAGTTAGAATAGAATAGAGTATTGTACACCAATACAATACAAAAAATATACAGAAACTTGTTATCAATTTAGTATGTACAAGGTGGTCTTATCACCAAGAGTGATCTCTTACAGGCAACCTTAGGGTGGACATAAGTAGACAGAAGTGAAATAAAAAGTTATGTATTTATTAAGTTAATAATAAATAATAAATAAATAAATATTTGGACATTCTCACACAACGTCATCTAGCCCAAATTAAGCTAATATAAGCTTGTGTTATGAGATCTAGACGACTGATGAATATACTTATATATTTCTAAATACATACATATTATACATAGAAAATACCCAAACTCCGAAACAAACATTTGTGGATCACACAAATAATTTGAATCGACCCGGAATCGAACCTGGGACCTCAGGGGCGGCAGTCGCATACACATACCACTGAGCCACCGAGGCAGTCATGAAGAAATGAAGTTATGAAGAAACCAAGTTTTATTTAATATCTAAGTTGCCCGTACTGCAGAAAGTGTAGGAATGCTATCCCTAAAACCGGTACACGTGAAAGATGAATAGTCCGAAACGCCCAGATATAGTCTGGGACGCCCAGGACTTTAATTGGTTGTGCCACAGCGGCTGGCACGTAAGATTTTGTTGCCTTTCATCAACATTTTATCGGAAGGCAACGGGTTTCAAATTTCTTTTCAAAATTACAATACTTTTTTAAATTTATTCACCTATTTTGTACATAATCCATTATATGTGTGCCCGGTAATCGCAATAGGCTTGCTCCCTCTGCCTACCCCTTCGGGGAAGCGCTAATGTGATGCTTTTTAGGGTTCCGTAATTCAAGTTTCGGAACCCTTATAGTTTCATCATGTCTGTCCGTCCGTCTGTCTTCGCCTTTCCTCCTAAACGGTGAGTGTTAGATACATGAAACTTTGCATGGATATGTGTATTTACTACGGTGACAAAGTGCTAAAAGAAAATTTTGTTTTGGGGACCTCCCCTACACGTAACCAGAATTTGTTTTCTTGCGTCTATCTCGGAGTGTCGGATATCATTAGATAGGTCTTTTAAAAACACTGAGAGGTTGCTAAGATGATTTAGTATCTGTTTCTCAGATATTTAGCTTTAAAGAGCATTTTGTGAGAAAACAGGGCGTCCCCCCCTCTAAAATCCAAACGGATGACGTGAAGAACTTGAAAAAAATAATGGTGGTATTCCATATAATGAACTTTGAAGGAAAACTATAACGGATGGTATAACTTTGTTAGTTCAGGTGTTATAGAGGCTTTTATGGGTAACTACGGAACCCTATCTTATGCGTGCCTCGACACATACTTGGCCGGTTATTAAGTATGCCAGAATCGTAGCAAGCTAAAATTCGTGGTCTCTGTTTACCAACAGAAGAAAAGAAGCGTGATTTTATGTATAGTAAAGACATGTCTGAAATTCTATTGTTCTGATGAATTGTAGAAATTTCGTTTTTTTTTTCGTGAGAATTGTATAGAAACCGAACAGTTATGGTGAGAGATTAAATATTATTGTGCTATATTTTTTTTAATATTGGATTGAAGCAGACGTTACTTGGCGAAAATCCATGACAAAGTAATGGTAAGTAAGATGTTAAAAACTTTCAAAATATAATAGCATTAATTTTTCGCAAAATTAAAAAGGACAAACAAACGTCGACAATTGTTTCGCCTCTAAACGAGGCATTATCAAGACTGTCTCAGAGAGAACAGCTGTTCTCTCTGAGACTATATTTTGAAAGTTTTTAACATCTCACTTACCATTACTTCTATTTTTTTACTTATTATGTCCAGTTTTCAATTAAATAAATAATCAATAATCTTTATTTAGATAGATAGGGAATAGGTTGACTCTCGCTCCAGGGCGGACCTGGTGCAAAGATTGGCCATCGCCATTCAACGGGGTAACGCGGCAACGGCGACTTATTTATTTGATACTAGATATCCTGGCGAACTTCGTAGCGCCTAAAATTTTACTTTTAAACCTTCCCAGAACTTCTTAGAATGTTTTAAGACTAAAATTAGTCAATTCGGTCCACCCGTTGCAGAGTTTTAGCGAGACAAACGAACGGCAATTTTTATTTATGTCATCTATACTATACATGTGAATTAAAATATTTGAAGTATTTATTTATTTATTTATTTAATACCACTTTTACAATATCTTTACAGTCTCCCCAATGCGAATTGAAAGCGAATAGAAATATATTCATTAGGCAAGTATTGACATAATAATACTACTATTATAAAGAGGAAAGCTTTGTATGTTTGTAATGAATAAACTCAAAAATTACTGTGCCGATTTCAAAAATTCTTTCACCATTGGAAAGCTACGTTCACCCTGAGTAACATAGGCTACTTTTTATCCCGGTAATGTGTTCCCACGGGAACCGGGAACGAGTAAACTAAATCACGCTGGCGGAGCTGCGGCGATCAGCTAGTACCTAATATAATAAATCTTTACAGCATTTATCAATAAATTAAGTACATACCTACAAATTAAGTATATACCTGTTCCCATTGGAATTGGGAAAGAGAAAGCTCCACCTAATCTCATTGCAAAATCTAACGCCAATGTTTAATCTATTATTTACTTCAAAACTTATCTAATCAAAATTCTTAGTAGACAAACAAAACATTGAATAGAAAATAATTCTAAAATATCCCTTAGAAGTAACAAAACAAACTTCTAATCAAAGACAAAAACAGCTTTCAAAGATTGATCTTAAGATTTTGTTCTGATGTTCCAAGTTCCGTCGCGAAAAGCCGGATATTGCAAAGTGTTCTTTAATAAATTATGAGGCGGAGAGAAACCCCCTTTGTGAAAGGGTTAATTACGTTTTGTTTCAGGGTTATTGTTGTCTTTTTAGGGTTATTTTGGCGTCTTATCATGTTATTATTGTGTTGTATGTGTAGGTACTGAAAGTTGATGTCAATTTTAATGTTACACTTACTGATTACAATGACAAAAATTACACTTCATAAAGTTGGTAATTCGTTTGTAGGCAAATGTGTAAAAATATTTAATAAAATTCTGCAGGATCTGGTTGACATGCCTCTTAATAAGTTTAAAATAGTAGTTAAAAAACGTTTGATGAAGAAAGGCTATTATAATGTAGACGAATATCTTAATGTAAAAAATGCAAGGTCACCCTAATCTGCTGTTGTTAGCCACTCGTACAATATAAATTGTAACACAATGTAAACAAAACTTTATTAAAAAAGAAAATGGATAATCTACCTGAGTTTCTTGCTGGTATCTTCTCAGGAGAACCAACTTACCGAACCAGCGAAAGAATCATTTTCAAATGGTTATTTATGTACATACTTAATTTAGTATTTTTATAATATTGCTTGACATAAAATTGTAATTTTTTTTCATTCATATGTGCTCTTTATGTGCCTAAACCAAATGAACGAAATTGATTCTTTTATTCTTCTTTGACTTCTTTCTCCCAAGTGATATAGATTTCTCGTTCCCGATTCCCGTGGGAATACATTAAAAGTAGCTTATGCCACACGGATCATTATATTTTTAAATCGTTTCTATTGTTTTGTAACATTTTCAAAGCAAACAAACAAATAATAACTGCCTCGGTGACGCAGTGGTATGAGTATGCGACTGCTGTCTCTGAGGTTCCAGGTTCGATTCCGGGTCGAATCAAATATTTGTGGGATCCACAAATATTTGTTTTCGGAGTTTGAGTGTCTTCTATGTATAATATGTATGTATTTAGAAATATATAAGTATTGGTATATATTATATAACACTGGTCATTCCTTGAACAATAGTAACACTTTTAAAGTTTTACGTTTATGTGAGAAAGGGTTCAAGTTAAGTGTTTGGGAAAGGCTAGAAATAGTTAGAAGAGATGCGGACACCTTACTCAACGAACAAATAGATTTTCACACATCTCCCTTACTTAATCTGTTTACGAACAGACAGACACATTAATTGTTGTTGGTTTGTGTGTGTCATTTGGGTTTTCTATGCAACTTATCAAAAGACAGTAATTAAATCAAACAGATAAGGTCAAGTATTGGTGAATACCTATTTTTGGAACTTAGTTAGCATGATCTGAGGTTTCTACCCACATTAGTTATTGTAAAGAATCCTACATCGCGATAATGAAATTTGCACGCGTTTACTTATAAGCAAACACGTTCCAACCACGAATTTTGCTGTTCTCTCTGAGACAGTCTTGATAATGCCTCGTTTAGAGGCGAAACAATTGTCGACGTTTTGTTGTCTTTTTAATTCTGCGAAAAATTTATGCTATTATATAATTTTTAAAAAGTTTTTAAAAAGTTTTATATTAAAACATTTTACTTACCATCGTTTTGTCATGGATTTTCGCCAAGTAACGCCTGTTTCTATCCAATATATATAAGTATGTTTATCAGTCGTCTAGATCCCATAACACAAGCTTATATTAGCTTAATTTGGGCTAGATGACGTTGTGTGAGAATGTTCTAAAATATTTATTTATTTATTTATATAAGTAAGCAACTATTTCCTCTTTATAAAATTAGTAACTTGATATAAATAATTATAATCACGCCTATATCCCCAAGGAAGTACGCAGAGGTGTTCAATCTAATCAATAAAAATATCCTAGCACTTTGTTAGCGTGGTAAATACACATATCCATCCAAAGTTGCATTTATCTAGCACTAACCGTTTAGATAGAAGGAAAGCCGAGGACAGACGGACAGAAACTATACGGGTTCCGAGACTTTAACTACGGAACCCCTAAAAAGTTCTGATAAAAACAGCAATCCAGTCAGTATTTGCATTTCTTCAGTAGGTAACGTTCCATTCATTCACTCAAAAAAGAATGAGAAGAGACCAAAATGTTCTAGTTTTCCCTCTAATTGAGAAAAAGGAGGACCTTAGTATTCAGTAGCTTAACAATTATCAACTGCTAGCGAAGATAGGAAATGTATTCATTTATAAATTAATAATTCATTTGTATTCTAAACGAATTGGATCGGAGTGGTAATCACATATCACGCCTATATCCCCGAAGGGGTAGGCAGAGGTGCATTACACACCCACAATTTGCCTATTGGGCAAGCCTATTGCCATCACCGGGCACATTTATAATGGGTTATGTCCAAAATGGCCGAAAGAATTTAATAAACAGTAGCAGCTTTATTGTAATTTGGAAAAAAAAATTAAAACCCGTTGCCTTGTGATGAAATGTTGATTAAAGGCAACAAAATCTTACGTGCCAGCCGCTATGGCACAGCCAATTAAAGTCCTGGGCGTCTCGGACTAAATATATCTGTCTAATATAAGTACTCTAACTAGTGAAGTCTGAGGTCGAGGGTTCGTTAATATTGGGTTGAGCTCGGGGCTCAATAGTTGCATAACCCGGGTACCAAACCACCACAAGTACTACTTGAGTTATAAATTGTTAGTTCGTCTAACCATTTATAATTATGAAGAATAATAATGTCCCTCCCTTTTTAAGGCTTCCGTACCCAAAGGTTAAAACGGGAACCCTATTACTGAGACTTCGCTGTCCGTCCTTCCTTCTTGGGCTATATCTCAAAAACCATGATAAGTTGAAATTTTTTAACAGAATCAATGTGTTTATGTTGTTTCGATAACAACAAATACTATAAAACAGAATATAATTAATATTAAAGAGGGCTCCCATGCAACAAACGTGATTTTTTTTGCCGTTTTGATACGGAACCCTTGTGCGCGAGTCCGACTCGCACTTGGCCGGTTTTTTATTTTGACGTAAAATCACAGTGATATTTTGGGTTAGTATGAAAGTGACTAGAACGCAAAATGTCCACTTATGATAAAAGACGACATGGCAGAATGTCAATATCGCCTAGTCTTAATTTTAAAATGCCATGACGTATGAAATAGATACTAAAACAACTTTAACACGAATCCAGTTATCACTAATAATTTTGAAACACAACCAGTTAAATAAAATTAATTTAAAAAGCAACCAGTTAATTATTATCATTGTGGACACATTTAAAAATCGAACATCCCTGACAAACGGTACCCGTACATCATATTCGTCAACAGCCTGCCACTCACCCAGATTAAACACTGACCTATATCGGCCCACTCAAGTATCACGGGGTCACATGCCTATCAGCCGATGTGAAATCTTATGTAATACATGTAAAAGTCTCTCGAAACTCAACTTAAATGGCGTCAACAGAGATAATATTTAAATTATTGTTTATCCATTATTATGAGGTGCAATGAGTTTTGAAAACTGGATGTGGCTTCGTAATATTAAATATTAGTTTTTTCGTATTTTGTTGTGATTGTGCTAAGATATACATTTCGAGGGCCCATGACCTTGCTTGTATGCGGTGCACCTGTTGCAACATGGACTAGACTCTGGAAAGAATACTCAAAGTGACCGCAAACGGCAATAACCTTTAGTCGGGTTTGGTCCAATACGCGTTTGGTCCAATAGTCAAAATCTGGAAAAAATCGCAGTTGGTCCAATCCGCGATTGATCCAATTCGCGATTAGTCCAAAACGCTATTGGTCCAATTTGAGGTTTTATTAAATAAAACAATATATTGGTACATAAGCTCACGCCCTATGAACAGAATGCAATGCGAAATGAATGTAACGAACGTCTCCATACATATACGTAGACGTTGTTTTGATAAACAAAGTTGAAAGTGATTTAGATTACAGAACGGCCATTGATTTTTTGTTTTAAATGGTACTTGGTAACGGCAAAAAATTTGAACCCAATTATAAGGGACCCAAACTACAGACAAAATGCAGTACCTTACTGTTAAATAATTTTTAAAACCACGTTACGTACACAAAAACCAAATTCCAATTACCGGACCAAATACCCTTATGTTGGAATGGGACCAAATAGAAAGCTGTAGATTTCAACTAAGCAGTTTCTTGTTCGTTCTTCTTGTTAGAGAAATACACCGCCCGGTTCGTTACCGGCGTTATATAAAATACTAGTTGTCTCGGCGAACTTCGTACTGTCTCAAGTTTAACAAAATCTCTTCTTCTCTTCACTTCTACGAATATTTTAAAACCAATTAGCCAAATATATAAAAGATTTCGAAGATTTGAGAACCATAATAATACCTCTTTATAATATTACTAGCGGACAAATGAAATACTTACTAAACCTTTCTCTTGAATCACTATATCTATTAAAAAATCCGCATCATAATCCGTAGCGTAGTTTTAAAGATCTAAGCATACATAGGGACTGATAGATAGCGGAGGCAACTTTGTTTTATTGAGTGGAGCGAAGCGGACCTCAATTTTAGGCGACAAGTGTAAATCGTTTGTGCGTCTACTCCTCCGAAACGGCTCGTCCGATTTTGACCAAATTTGGCATGCTGGTCGACATCATACCCAGGAGTGCATATATCTGAAATCATGAAAATAGAGCTCACCACGGAGGAATAATCACCGAAAATGTCCTGGACATCACCGAAAAACCAGATGATTAAATGGTTGCCATGGAAACACGTGCGTCAACAATGAAAGTAGATTTTTTTAATTCGATTAATTAATTTAAGTGTTCGATTCTGATTCTGATATGTAATGAAAACATTTGCTCCGCTCAACATTTGCAATTAGCAGCATGCTGCGCATACCTAGTACTTTGTTTAGATTATGGATGTCATATCCAGAACTCTCTACCTATATTCTTGTTCTGTTATGCGCAGGCACGTAAGAGCTAAACGGTGTGTCCGCCACTCCATGTATTTTTGTGTTCATGAGTCGTGTGCTAGAAGTGCTTGAATATGTCAGTTTATTTATTTATTTATTGTTGAGCTGAAGATATTTTTCTAAAGTAAAATCTTCCATTCTGTTCTCTACAGACATAAAATGGTATTAAATATACCTTTGCCTAGCTGAGTATGAAGTATTTACTCGAAGAATTACCTTTCGATCACTCAATATAGTGTTTACAACATTATGACGTATTTATTTTGATACAAAACCCGTATAAATTGTAAAAAGAAAAAAGTCAGAAACAGAATGTCACGACTCTATCCGTGAAGGAGTAGATAGAGGCGATCATCACGCCTATATTTCGATAGTCGTGTTGGTCCCAGGTAATAGACAGCGAACCTATTGCCGTTTCAGGGTAATTTGTAAAAGGTAGTGGGCTGTAGAACATTTAAACTTATTGATTAACAGCGTAAGTAGCTTTATTTTACCGAGGCCTACACCTATTTCTAAAAAAAAGAACTGAAATCAGGTAGTTAACAGAGTAATCCAGTTAAAATATTCGGAATAAAATTGTAAGTTTGCATTAATTCAAAGAACTGCAAATTGGTGCAGGTCTTAAGTACGAGTACACCATTATAAATCAAATTTCTAAAATTCCTATCGATCCGACTTGTGCTATAAAAGTTATTCAAGGTTAAGTTAAACAATTTCGGTTTTTCGGACTTTTCTCGTAAACAGTGAATTATATCAAAAAATAGTTTTGTTTAAAATTGTAGGTAATAAAATAACCTACAAAATTAACCCTATAACTTTTTTTCTAGGAATTATAATTTCTGAGAGATTGTGGTTATTAACGTCCAACAAGCTATAGTCTACAGGCAGTCTGCTGGTCCGCTCTTATCAACTCTGTCGTGATGTTATATAGCCTATGCTT
>CAUVZR010000061.1:0-50722 GCA_963556515.1 Nudaria mundana | reverse complement strand
GTTCGTTTTTCTGCCGAACGATAGTGGCCTGAAACGCCCTGCCTGTGCACGTGTTTCCTCCCACATATAATCCTGGGTTCTTTAAGCGGAGCGTGAAGAGGCACATCAGTAGGTCGTCAAGTTGAGGGCCACTCTCTATAGTATTGTGTGCTTTGAGAGTGGCCCACAATCGCTAGACGTCGTCACGACTTACCACCAGGCGGGCGGCGTCAATTTGGCGAACCCTATATAAAAAAAAAAAAAAAAGATTAGATCACGTGAGCCGTGGTGTATTAATCTACGGCTTTAATTTTGTTAACTTGTATACTAGCTGTTACTCGCGACTTCGCCTGGGTGGAATTTATTTTTCAACCGACTTCCAAAAAAGGAGGAGGTTTTCAATTCGACTGTATGTTTTTTTTTTTGTTTGTTTTTCATATCTCTGGACTGGGTGAACCGACTTTGATTTTTTTTTAATGAAAGCTATTATTTCCTTAGTTTTCCCATTTTGATCCCATCCCGACAATTATTTGGGCCCATTTCGGTAATTTGAAGTCGGTTTTTATGTAAATTTTTGACGTCTATTTTTATAGGGAATGAAAATTTCTTTTTTTTTTCTTAATCCTGGTTTCATCGGCAACATTATATTACCGGAATACAAACATTCCCCGCTCCCCTCCTCGCACGCTTTGCTAACGGTTTATGTGTTTTTGTTTGAATATGGCTGTTCTCGAGTTTGGAGTGTCGAGATGGGACACTTGACAAGTTCAATGTCATTGATCTCATATGAATGAATAAACATGTTTATATACACAAGACAGTACTTATTTCAATAAGCATTCCTAATTATTGAGAAGTAGCCCTAATGAGAAGTAGCCCAAGTGAGAAGTAGCCCAAGTGAAAAGTAGCCCTAATCAGAAGTAGCTACAATGAGAAGTGGCCATAATGAGAAGTATTCCATTAGCGAGTCGGTTGCCATAATGAGAATTAAACCTTTATTTGTCAGGCAACAATTAGATAAGCAACAGGTCTTTAAAATTAATCTATGGCCCATAGGTATGTACCTTAAAATACGAATACATACAATATATTTCACATTGTGTTAGTATATGTATAGAATCTTAATACTATTAGAGTTCCGTACCCAAAGAGTAAAACGGGAACCCTATTACGCTATCCGTCCGTTCGTCCGATATCTCTTAAAATTAGCAATGAAAATTGAAATTAAATTACGTAAAAGTAATTTTGTTTAAAATTATTTTTTTTGTGAAAGTTACCTCAGTTACAAGAATTATTACCATACCATTATAAAAACACTTCGCGGACTTTATTTAAGAATTTTATTGTGGAACAAAATCGTTTAGCGCATGAAATGAAAGTGATAAACTTATCCCTATTTTGCAACATTTTTCATTGCGGATTCATTGCGGTTCTATTGGTCGTAGCGTGATGATATATAGAATATTTCGCTGCCTCGGTGGCGCAGTGATATGAGTATGCGACCGCCGGCCCTGAGGTCCCAGGTTCGATTCCACAAATGTTTGTTTCGGAGTGCAACGAAGATGGGATCCTTCCCTACACATTAGGGTATATAGTTTCCCTGAATAATATTGAATAAAAACACGAAGGATGATTTTGTAAGTATAATGGTAACAGATTACAATTTATAATGACACGGCTTGGGTCGTGTATTGCAGTGCCGTAAGACAGACAGCAACTTGCCTGGATATTTTGTAGGTCGCGCAGGAGAGCGCGAAGTGACGCTTGTCCTTCGTATATATACTACGACTTTGTCGCAGCGCTGGCGCGTGGCGCTGGCGCTGGAGCGCCCTCGCACATGCGGTGTGCATCGCAGCTGTGTGACGTAACACACCGACGTCACAGGAGTATGGGCGTTTTCTTTGTATAATATGTATATGTATTTAGAAATATACATGGGGCACACTAAAAGATTTGCACTTCTAGCTAATCGGAACTATTTGAATTTCGAACTAATAATTGAAAGTTCGGAAACTTTGTTGTCGTTGGATCCCTCATGAACTGACAGCGGAGCAGAAGCGGGCTCGCGTGGAATGGTGCTCACAGAGGTTACTGAAGTACGACCACGGACATTCTAATGCTGTTTATGACATTGTCACAGGAGACGAAACGTGGATTTATTGTTTTGAACCCGAAAAAAAACAGCAATCTTGTGAATGGGTTTGAAAATGAGAACAAGCCAACAAAAGTGAGGCAGGCGAGAAACGTTGGTAAAAAAATTATCGCGTTTTTTTCTCAGCTACGGGTCCCATCTGTACAATTCCACTTGAAGATCAAAAGAGTGTTAATGCCGAGTGGTATTCTACCATTTGTTTACCCAGGGTGTTAGAAAAAGTTCGCGAAAGACGACCCAAAAGACGTCATTTTTAGCTTCCGAAAAAGTACAACTCGTCACCCATCCTGCGCATAGCCCTGACCTAGCACCCTGTGATTTCTGTATTTTCCCCAAAATCAAAGATTTGATGAGAGGTTTCACTTTTACCAACTCCGAAGAGGCAGTTATAGCGTTCAATTAGCACGTAGAAAACATGCTTTCAGATCTGTGGTCCTCCTGTTTTAAAAAATGGTTCGATCGCATAAAAAAAATTTTAAAATGTTAAGGAGAATATTTTGAAAAGCAATAAACATAATATTTTGGTTTTAACATGTTGTTTTTTTAAGTTACTCAAAACTTATAGTGTGACCTACGTATAAGTATGTTTATCAGTCATCTAGATCCCATAACACAAGCTTATATTAGCTTAATTTGGGCTTGATGACGTCGTGTGAGAATGTCCAAAAATATTTATTATTTATTTATTTATATTTGAAATCGGCCCAGTAATTTTTGAGCCAACTTAACAAAAAAATCTTACCTCTTTATTTGAGTAGTACCTATACAAGTAGATGATGTAAATATATATATTTATATAACATAGCATCACGCCTTTTCCCCCGAAGGGGTAGGCAGAGGTGTGCATACACACCCACATCTCGCCAGCTATGTTAGGTCCCATGTAATAGGGGGCGAGCCTATTGTATATTTATATACATATATATATCATATTTTCCACCCTAATAACTCATGTTGAGTATCATTGGATAGGCTTTGAAAAATATTGTACGTTTTAGAGGACTGTTTTTCAATTTAGGGACGCAGGTGTTCCTTATTGTAAACGTTCAGGGATCTTCCCCCCTCTGTTCAATAAGCTTTAGCGATATTATGTGAATATATGACATGTTTTTAATAGTACTATAAGCAATGTTGTATTTACCATTATTGATAATCTGGTTACTGATAGTTGTACACCTGCTTGGATTACATAATAAAACAATACAATTCAAACTAACTAAATATACATTATACCTACAAAATCATCCTTCGTGTTTTTATTCAATATTATTCAGGGAAACTATATACCCTAATGTGTAGGGAAGGATCCCATCTTCGTTACACCGAAACAAACATTTGTGGATCGCACAAATAATTTGATTCGACCCGGAATCGAACCTGGGACCTCAGGGCCGGCGGTCGCATACTCATATCACTGCGCCACCGAGGCAGCGAAATATTCTATATATCATCACGCTACGACCAATAGAACCGCAATGAATCCGCAATGAAAAATGTTGCAAAATAGGGATAAGTTTATCACTTTCATTTCATGCGCTAAACGATTTTGTTCCACAATAAAATTCTTAAATAAAGTCCGCGAAGTGTTTTTATAAGTATGGTAATAATTCTTGTAACTGAGGTAACTTTCACAAAAAAAATAATTTTAAACAAAATTACTTTTACGTAATTTAATTTCAATTTTCATTGCTAATTTTAAGAGATATCGGACGAACGGACGGATAGCGTAATAGGGTTCCCGTTTTACTCTTTGGGTACGGAACTCTAATAGTATTAAGATTCTATACATATACTAACACAATGTGAAATATATTGTATGTATTCGTATTTTAAGGTACATACCTATGGGCCATAGATTAATTTTAAAGACCTGTTGCTTATCTAATTGTTGCCTGACAAATAAAGGTTTAATTCTCATTATGGCAACCGACTCGCTAATGGAATACTTCTCATTATGGCCACTTCTCATTGTAGCTACTTCTGATTAGGGCTACTTTTCACTTGGGCTACTTCTCACTTGGGCTACTTCTCATTAGGGCTACTTCTCAATAATTAGGAATGCTTATTGAAATAAGTACTGTCTTGTGTATATAAACATGTTTATTCATTCATATGAGATCAATGACATTGAACTTGTCAAGTGTCCCATCTCGACACTCCAAACTCGAGAACAGCCATATTCAAACAAAAACACATAAACCGTTAGCAAAGCGTGCGAGGAGGGGAGCGGGGAATGTTTGTATTCCGGTAATATAATGTTGCCGATGAAACCAGGATTAAGAAAAAAAAAAGAAATTTTCATTCCCTATAAAAATAGACGTCAAAAATTTACATAAAAACCGACTTCGTTGTATGGCAATGCTTATTCTTTGTGCTAAATAGTAACCAGCCTTCTGGTCTTGAGAAGAGTCGATCATGAGTTGTATACAACATTATAAGTATAGTTCCAGAGATCGTTTCCCGTATACAGATAAATAATATTGCAGTGTATGTTTATAATTCCAAATTTACACTTTTTATTAAGCTTAGTCTAAACTTCTTGCTAAAGGTTCCTATCAACAAAACTGTTTTTAAATTAAATCCCATTTTCGATTTTTTTTTGTCTGTCGGTCTATCAGGATATATGCCTGTTAACCTGTCTGTTTGTTGCGGCTAACCTCTAAAGCAGCTGAACTAATTTTAACCGCACTTTCACTGACTAACTAATGCTATTTTTATTAAAAAACTAATGATATTTTTAACCTACTACGAAAACTATTAGACGTAGGTGAATTTGTGGAATAGTTTTATTTAACTAGTGTATATAGAAGGTTGTGAAGGTACGTGTTACTCAAACAATAATACCAACAACTGTCTCTGAACAGTTTGTAGTTCATACAGTTCTAGCCGCAAGCGAATGTTAGTTGACAGTGAAGCGAAATAAGAACACAGTCCATCCTCCCTTTGTATGTAAGTACAGTACAAACTAGACAAAGTAACATGTGGCAACTATAGCGAATTTTCATGCTACTATTATACCACTCCGCTCGGACTGGAGAAATTCTATTTAGTGATAAGTAACATCTTTCCTGGCTTTTTTTTTGTTTTTTTTTAAATTCCGCAGCCCAAGGCCGCGGCCGCTCTAACGTCCGTTGCCGGGCCTCTCTGGTTACAAGCAGAACGTATTTCCAGTGGCGCCCGGCGTACTTTGACCACCTCTGTGGTCTCTGCGGGGTCGGGATTAGAATCCCGCGTCGTTGGGGTAGGGTTTTATCCCGCGTCAGTGAGTGAATTTGGTTGCGTTCTATGGGGCAAAGGCCCCGCAGCATGCAACCCTTCTGGCCTGCTTCTGTAAGGACGACGAGTGGCGATCCTGCCGTCCTCAGGCCCCGATCATGGAGGTCGATGGTCTTGGGCGTAGATGAGTCTGCGGCGCCCTCGCCACTGACTACGGAACTCGGCGGGGAGGGTACGCTCCCTCTTCCTCTCGCCCGCCTCCTTCGCGAGCATGACTTGCTCGCAGAAGGACACGGCCGCGTTCCACCTAGTTCGCGGGGTCGTCATCGGAAACCTCGAAGTGTTGACACCGGGGTGTGACCTCACGATGGATGCGAAACAGATAGCATCCATGCCCGGTAACGATCTGCGTCGCACGATACGTGAGGTCACCATGCTGCCTTCATGACTCCATGAGATCCTGGTGGAGTTGGGACCGCTGGTCCTCGATTTTTCGAGACGTAGGCCTGTGGTCCCGCTCCAGCGCCTCATTGGAACAATGACGCAAGGGCTCTCGCTTCCAGGTCCCTAGGAGGGGTCCCAGCTAGGAGACATGCAGCCTCTCCGGAGATCGTGCGGTACCCTCTTATTATTTTGACAGCCAAGGTCCTCAACGGTCTATTAAGGAGCGTTGAGTTGTTGGCCGTCAACCGCGCCGCCCATACAGGAGCCCCGTATAGGGCCATACTCCGCCCGATCCCCAGGTACAGTCTCCTGCAGGAGGCGTTGAGTCCCTTTAGGTTGGGCATGAGTCGCGAAAGCGCGACTGATGCCCCCGTCATTTTAGGGACCAAACTTCGGAAATGTGGTCGGAAGTTCCATCGGCTATTTAAGTACGATCCCTAGGTACCTCATCAAGGGCTTGATGCCGATGCTAACGCCTCCCACATTTATGCTGGAACCTTCAGGTGGACCGTTCCAAGGTTTGTGAAAGCACATAACCTCGGACTTGTGCAAGGCCACCTCCAGTCCCCGCCGCCGTATCCAACCCACGACTTGAGCAACACCCGTCGTGACCTTAAGTGCTGCCTCCTGGTACGTTGCACCCCGCGCCGTGACGAGGGTATCGTCGGCGTAGCACGTTACGCCGACGCCCCCAGGCAACGCACCCAGTCGTAGCCGATGTTCCACAGAAGCGGCCCCAGGACCGACCCCTGTGGAACACCGCACGACACATCTCGTCGAGCTGGCCCGAGCCAACTGGGGAAAGCTATGGCCCTCTCCGAGAGATAGGCTCCGACAATACGACGGAGGTAGAGAGGCGTTCCGTGATACACGAGCACCTCCCTAACGCAGCTCCATGGCAAGGTGTTGAAAGCGTTGGCGATGTCAAGAGACACCCGCCACCACCACCTTGCCCTGTGAGACTGCTTCCTCCGTCAGGCTCTTCACGCGCATGATCGCGCTCACGGTGGAGCGTCCCCGATGGAAACCGAACTGGTTATCCGCCAGGTCTGGCCCCACACTCGTGAGATGCTCGATGAGGCGTTCCGCGATAATTCGCTCAAAGAGCTTACACACCTCGTCGAGCAACACGATCAGCCGGTATCTGGACGGTGAGTCCACCGGCCGCCCCGCCTTACGGATCAGAACCAGTTTCCCCGTCCTCCACACCTTGGGAAACTGGCCCCTTTTGAGACATGCGCTAAAGAGCCCCATCAGTCGAGGCCCATGTTTCGTGGCTGCTGAAAGTTTGGCTTGAATTGCAGAGTAGTTTTGGATTTTCAATAGTACCCGGTAACGTGGGACTGCGTGGGACCAACTAAATTGATGGTAAAGTGTGGGTGTGTACCCCTTCAGGGATATAGGCGTAATGTATGTTGGTCTATATACGACTAAAGCAGTGGAATAGTGTACAAGGTATTTTCATGATGTATTTCTCTATGCTCAAAGAGGTCTTTTGTTTTTTTAAATTCCGCGTCTTTGCGGCCGCTCCCATGTCCATGCGGGCGTCTCCGGTGACCCAGAAGGTATTTCCAGAGCGCCCGGTGCTCAAAGGGATCTTTCAATGGGGGTTAGAGCGGCAGTAACAAAGTGTCTCTTTCTTTTATCTTTTAAGGGAATACTCGGGTACATGCATAAATGAGGCATTTTATTTTTAGTTTATTTTTGACATTCTCACACAACATCATCTAGCCCAAATTAAGTTAATATAAGCTTGTGCTATGGGATTTATACAACTGATAAACATAGATACTTATATACTTCTAAATACATACATATTATACACATAAAAAATACTCAAATTTCGAAACACATTTGTGGATCCCAAAATTATTTGATTCGATCCGAGAATCAACCCGAGACTCCGGAGTCGAAAGCCGTAGCACACCGTGAGCTATCCTATGGACTACACCATAAGGATATCGGACGTCAAAAAAAAACAACCTTTATGGTTGACACACAAAAGTACAAGAAGACATCGGATGGTTCACTCCATATGCGCAGGGAACTGACCGATAGGTCGCCTTTGGTATTACAGAGTAACACAAATTAATAACACAGAATAGTTTCAAGCTATACTTGGTTTCCCCATACTTCAGGAATATTTGCTAAATAACAAGAGATGTGAGGTTTCATCATTACTCGTATAAATGGCTGGGTTAGCGGAAAGAAGTTCTAACAAAACAGTACCTACTGATATACGAACATATATTATAGGTATACGAAAATTTTACGCACCGGTTTAAATATCTCGAGCTCAGCAGACAAAGATTATGCAAACACTACCCAAAATAATTAAATATTAATAAGTGGATGGAACGATGTCGTTACCATTGAATATGTATTAAGGTTCAAACCTTTTTATACAGCCTGAAGTAGAAGGATCTAAATAATTATGCAGGAAACATAATCTTATAACGATTGTTCCAGATTAAACTCATAAGGTATTAATAAATGTTTATTGTTTATGAGTCTGGCTTCAGCTGTATTTATTGTTAATTTCTCGGCATGCTCTTCAGGACTAGCGCAGACGATAGACGAAACTGTCCAAGACAGTCTATTGCTTCATTACAATGTACGAATCAAATCAAAAATCAAATCAAAATCAAAAAGCGCGCAGACGATAGACATAACTGTCTTTAGACAAAACTGACTATCAGCGACAAAACTGACTATCACAGACACGGCGGCGCGGTGTTGAAGACCAAACTGTTTTTAGACAGTTTTAAGACTGTAGTTAGTCAATTTTGTCTCATACAGACAAAACTAATTAACTATGTCCTGTTTGTATATAATTTATGCTTTCGTTTGTCGGCACTTGGTGGAACATATCCTCTTAAGACCTGAACTTGAACCAAATATGATAATAATGTTTTTTATGGTTTATTATAGTTGCAGGGGCATAAATAAGACATAATTTTTTTTTAATTATTATTAATAAAAAATGTTGGTGCACGTACGTGCACCATGGGATTTAATATGGGCCAAAATTCTTAAAAGTATGGTAATTCTCAAAGCAATTATTTTTCAGCACACAAAGATACCCGTTACATTTTATGCAGATCTCATCATCGAGCATAAAGGATTGCGACATTTTGACAGATGACTGGATGATTGGACAGATGACCAACATTGCCCAGCCTTACTTCAGGTTGGGGTTGTGGTACAACTGGCCGGTATTTGTGGGTGGTTCATTGGAGTCACTGGACGAAATCAAGTTGGATCTTGTCGAAGGGCTGTAGCTGCGACGAGATGTGGAACCAGGAAGCAAGAAGTTGGGTTCAACCCTTCCATCGCTGTACTTCATCATGGCTTTGGCCAAATTCAGTCGGTTTTGGAGTAAGCCTAACTTATCTTTGCATTGGACATCTTCTTCGGCGCAACACCGGGTGTATATGATCCAGCAATTGACCACAACTAAATCAAGAAAATGGCAAAAAGCTCTTACTGTCCATTTTCTTGTTCGCATGGCACTTCAGTAGTAAGCACCGACACACAGCCTGTCGCACAAGTCTATTCCACCCATGCAAGTGTTGTAATTTCTAACTGCTACTGGCCTGTCTACGTTTACTTTCCGCTTTTCATTCTTACACCAGCATCCGCAGGTATCTGCTGGAGCGCTCCCTGAACAAGTAGACAACATGGTTTGGCCTTTGTTTCCATCCATTTTACAACACACACATTTCCGTCGTCTCTTACTCTTTCATCACACTGTCCTTTTTCTAACGCCTTGTCACTTTACAGTTTCTTCGCTACCGGTCCAATCCTATTTGTCATTACAGTTCCAGCTAGGAAAATGCCGTCTTCTTTTTCCAGCAAAAGTTCTGCCAAGTTCAGACTCGTAAAGAATCTGTCTGTACAAAACACAGCTACCACTAATTGTGTGACAAAAGATTTTCCACGATACCCCCTCCTAGTCCTAGTTTTTTCATAACATCCTCAGGTAATGTATCCTTGCCAACATAGATTTTTTTTTTTTGACTTACTTCTTCAGTGTTTTCGTCATCTTGTCTCAGTTCTTCACGTGTCTCTTCATCTTCGCCTTCTCCACTATTTTCCTCCTCTTCTTCCGAATCTTGAATAGCTCTCTAGCTCTTAGGATATCTGGCGGCGAGTACTCTTCATCGTCGTCGTCTCCAGAAAATTCAAAGTCACTGTCATTCAGGATACCTTCAATCTCCCGGTCGTACATATTCAAGCTGCAAAACAGTCATATATTATACAAAACTAATATTTAGCCCTGAGGTACACATATGTGTACCAGTTAAACAAGACAACTAATATACAATAAAAAAACTAAATGAACATGAAACTTACCTTTCATACGTTAGTCCAATTATTCAGGAACAAAAATCAATAAAACTATTCTAATTACACTGAACAATTGTATTTTTTATCGAATTTCAACAGCTGCAAGTAGCTGTCACTTGAAAAAAAATGAACGAACAAAATTCAAGAAAAAAATATTTGACAAACCTTATCCGCCAGGCCACCTATTGGCATTAGCTAAAACTATATATGCTATAGTAACTCATTCAAGTACTGACGCCTGTCAAAAGATATCGCAACTAGTCTTAACTTGAATGAATTTAAAGGTGCACATACGTGTACCGACGGTCTTAAGAGGAAGTAATACATTATTAAAATAACTCACTTGTTGACCTGACCGGTTTCGCTCTAACCTTTGAAAATGCCATAGAGCAAAACCGGTCAGGTCAATACAAATAAAATAATTTGTGGAATATCTGTACAAGTGAGTTATTTCATAATGTATAATTACTGTTTTGTTTATAGTCTGCGCTAGCCCTGTGTAACGGATCTCTACTCACACGAGTAGATCCGTATGATAAATTTATGTCTGCAACGCTAATTCTTCTTGAAGAAGACCTTCAAATTGGAAACATAAAATAAAGAATAATAAGATTCGATTGTTTTAATTCCCCTTAAAAAAATATCATTCTTAATTGAATAAATCTCATTTTGATATGATAAAAATTATTTATAACTGCCATCTGTTGGCAATTAACAATTACATTTAAAAATCAATGTCGGATACACTATATTCTCTAAGCAAATAGTACTTAGTTCATCCTATTATCACTAGATGGCGCTAGTTATAAATTTTAAATGAATCAATTTATTAAATTTTAATAATTTACTTATTTTCAGCATGTCTAGTTATTAAACGTAAGTATAAGTAAGACACAGTACCTTAGGGGTGATTGGTTCATTAGTTGTCACTTTATAGCCAATGTAGAAGTAGAATTCATAAATCTGGAAAGGCATATATTAGTTTAGGAAGGGAATTAGGGTTTATGTTGGATTTCAAATTATTGATAGACTGGCAATGATTGATGTTAGAATATTGATTGTGCCAGTACTTACGACTACCATTCAAAATATAACATTAAAATTCCAATTAATAATAAAGTTATGGTCAAAAATATGAAAGTATTGAATAGAAAAGACAGTCAATTTAGTCAAACTTAGACCCTAGGTATAATTTTGAATACAAGTTATGATTGATGTATGTATCTATTAAATGAGCAAATACATATTATGTATTATGTAAATTCAATTAGAATGCCAAGTACCAATTAAGTTATGTAGTAGAAACATTGAATCCCAAACATTCAAAATTCAGGATAAGTAAGCTATAAAAATATCTTAAAATTTCACATTTAACCAAAAGAATATGCTGAAAATGAGATAAATTCTACTCCTATAAGTTCATGAGGTATCACTGTTAGTTATAAACATGAGTTTGCTTAAGAATTGATAAATTCACATTATACTTAAAAATATTGGTCCAGTAACATAGTGAAAATTCAATCTGTTAAAACTATGCTAATGCCTGTAATTATTATGAAGTACTAACATATCTGAGGAATGTAGACTACATATAAACTAGAATATAGCAGGGAAGTAGGAAATATTAGGAGTTTAGTGGTAGAAAATAAAGATTAATTTACCAAAATTTTAACAATTCATTACAATTGTTTCTTCAAATTTGAGGTGTCCCATGATGAAGAGTGACAAGTTCTTATAAGTAGAATCTATGTAGATATCAGAATAATAGGTAGAAGCCAGATAAACATTAATTTAGATAGAAAATTCAGATTACCAAAATTAATAACTTCAATACAGATTAAAATGTTACAATATTGTATTGTTAGAATACATCATAGAGCCTTATATTCTTAGAAGTGGTTGAAATACATATCAGATAGGTTTATATCAAGTTATTATTGCTAGAAATAATATACATGTATGAATGAAATTTCTTGGCACTAAATTTAGATAAATAGTAAATTAATTGATATAACGTTGGACTTTTCACAATTCTTTAGAGATCGTACTAGAATATTCCAAAAACACTTATTCATAAATATTAATTTTATTAGAGAAAGATAATGAGGTAATCTAAACCATTATTATATTTATTAAATTTATTTAGAATTTAGGTACATTTGAATGGGTTCTGTATGTTTAGATTATATAATTAAGATTTAAAGTTAGTTAATGGTTATTGGAATTGTTGGAAGTGGGAAAGAGTGTAGATCGGTGTTGCTAGGTTATAGAATGGGTTTTACGGGAAAAGAACGAATGATACGGATATGGGAGGTGGTTTAGGAAAAGGTTATAAAAACGGGTGTGCGGGATTCTCGTCCTCTTTTCTCTGCGAATTATCTTCAGTATCGGAACTCTTTGATTTTCGGAATTTCGTCGGTAACGTAGCTCTTTTCTCTGCGAATTATCATCAGTATCGGAACTCTTTGATTTTCGGAATTTCGTCGGTAACGTAGCTCTCTTTTCCTTTCGCATTTTCGACGGTATAACAAGCTCTTTTCTTTTCGCAAATTCGATAGTATCGGAACTCTGCTTGTCCTCTGAGTGGTCGGTATCACCTAGTGCGCGTTTCGACCGTCGACATGTGAGTATCTTAGGTACCTGCACAATACACCTACCCCTACAATTATTTATTATATATATGTATTTATTTTATTATACGCCTTTGTTTAGAGTCCTGGCCAGATTCTATTCAGAGGGATACACAAACATTTTACTCAAGCATTTATCGCTGCTAAGACTTCTGGGGATAGAAATGAATAGATATTTTATATCTATTGCATTTGGGAAAGAGATTGAGTCTGGTCTCTTGGCGATAAGTGTACGACAGTACATACTAGTCCGCGCTATGAGACTAGCACTAATTTAAGTGATTCAAGATGCAGCTGCAGAGCAACGAGGAGTCGAGGAAGACGTCATTTTGAGGTCAGATCTTTTCATTCTATTAAAATCGTTGTGAATTATTTTATCCAAATACCCTCCATGTATTTACCAATGTCATGAAGTTTACCCACATATTTTTGATAATTTAGAAATTGGTCACACCGTATGGACAACGAACTGACGAATGATTTCTAGAGTTTTAGCGTGTAATCTGATGAATATGGTAAAATTTATGGTAAAATTTGTCTAAGGGCTCGGAATGCGTACATGAACGATAAAGTAAGGATAAATTCATGATTCAGTGTAATTGTCGTAAGATAAGTGTCCATTTTGTTCAGATTGAGGATGTATAGGTGCGATAAATCCAGCGTAGTTTATAGACATCCAGCGTTATTTAAATGTTCTATATTGTCCTGGTAGGGCGTACAACATTCTAGGTACATTCTAGTTAAATGACTGTAACAGCATAATCGAATCTCCAGTGTCAATTCTAATTAGTTCTGTTAGTGCGTGTAGTAATGACTAAATAATCACTACTTAGCCAATTTTAACGAGATAATTTTGATGAAATCGTCTTGAACCGAAGTAGGAAGCGTGGTAGGAACTACCCGTAAATAATGGTCATATTATCATACTTACTACCTACTACATATCAACCTACCTACCTACCTAATTAATGAATATTGTGAATCGAAAAGTTGTCCAAAATTGAATATATTTACAATGTTGATTCTAATATCTTTATTGTATATTACCTACATACATATTATATTTCATACCGTTGCTTGACCACCCTGAACTAACCAGCGATTAACCTGAGGTGTATGAACAGAGTCATAAACCATTAGGAGGATTGATCTGAATTACATATACACTTTAGTGTACCACATTCGCTATATCATTCCTGTATTGATTGGTAATCCTCGTCCGTAATCAGAAGCACCTAGGTGAGGTTGAAACAAATTATGTTAGCATACTTGAGTGTGTCTATATTCGCCAAATCTTTCATGCAATGATTGGTAAAACCAGTCCATTGTCGGAGCTACGCCTAGGATGGCATAAACTAAATTAATTTATATTAGTAACCTTTACTGTGTGATACCTAATTATATATTTGGTGAATCATGGTAATAGGTGAGGTAACTTGGTTCATAAGCCTGTGGGAATTCCTTCTTGAATTCATCTCGCATACCTTTATTATTGAAACCGCTAATGGAATGATAGTATCAGAATAATACTACCCCCTATGTGTTTTATTATAGGAATTTCCAATTTTGTAAGATTTTGGATAGCGGATGGTTTGAGATGGAAGCATTTTAATCTTGGGTTAAATAGTTTCCTGGTATGCTGAACAAGCTTCAGTTGATATACATGAAGATGTAGCTGTATTTGCTCATCTCAGAAATCGATTAAATCTTGGTCTACTAAGCGTTTGGCGCTTGCATATTTTCAAGGTTATAACATACCTGGGAATCCTCCAGTCTACTCGGAGCTATGTCTCACCAGAGGAGATTGGAATTTATAAGAGAAACCTAAGTAGTTCTAACAGCCTGGTTCGTTTAGAACTCCGATATCCAAGTCAGACTAGCTTGATATTCCTAGGTGCAGCAATGGAATATTGAGTGAACTCCTACCCAACTTACCCACTCCTTATAGTACTTATTCTGATGTATCCGTAGAATGTAAATAACAATTACATAATACATTTTCAAGAAGGCTATTCTACATAGGTGAAGGTAATTATTCAATAAATACTATACAATAAATATGGTTGTTTTATTATACCTACTTTTCCCATTGTGGTCAAGCAAATGTATAAACTATAATCATAAAATCCATACTTACTTATCCCTTCATCCTATATTAATCCTACTCGGGTTACCAGAAGCTAATTCTTAAATACTTGTATCTATCTGCTAAAATAGTTCAGAATGGATTTATGTTACATTAATGATAACTATCTTGATGTATATCTGAGTGTTTGTGGTACGGACATTCATATGATTACAACTTCAACCACTTTGCTGGCATGGTTGCAACTTGGCTTACCGATGGTCCGGACTCTCTTGGCCTAAGGGCAAGACGAGATAGACTGTATCGTGTATTGCTGATTGTATTTCATGGGCAGCCCTTGTGAATTTGAGCACTGCTCCGGACTCACTGGATTTCCTTGACTGGACCAGATTGAGATAGAGTTGATGTATCATTGGATCAGGGTTTCTACGGTAGATGTATCCTCGGATCTTCTACAATTCGTCATTTTATAATTCATGAGACTGTTTGTATGAACATGATCTCAGATGTACCAATAAGCTTTGGAGGTTCTTGCCAAGCATAACTCCTAGCTGAACTATTATGGCTATCACTGGGTATACTTACCTATTGATAATATTAACATCAATTTTGTGGATCTGGAACTCGTTCTAATCCCTTCGTGATCAGCTGTTCAAGCTGCTTCATCATCCAAAAATATCTTCACGAGAGAATATGGTGTATGGATTGATTCTCAGTCAGCCTCTGCGTGGCTGGGGCAGTGAAGGCTATTTCCAACCCCACATTGATACCTAATTACCTACAGTCCATTACCCCTCCTAATTATCATGACCATTCGGTAAACATTTAATTATTGCAACTAGTCTGTATGTTACATCCCTAAGTTCTATAATAACCACAATAAATTCAATATCTTATTATAAATAAATAGGTACTCACTTGTTGTTAAAACTTTAATAATTTATTACAGTAATCCAGAATAATATTATCAATATTAATGTCACTTTTAGGTTATGTACACGATTGACACTAAAATACCTTTCATCTATTACTGATAGGACAATCTGAGTTACTAGAACAACTTGTCTAGGTTTAGGAAATTAAAAGCACTAGTTAGGTCTAACAAATAATTTAGAATCACTATAAGATATTAACTTCACTTATTTAGGGTTGAAATTAGAAGCACTATTTAGGTCTTACATTATAGTTCTGAGCGCATAATCACAAAAAAGAATCCGGTTTGCTATGACACAACGTAGAGTCCTACCACTAATCACTAGACGATCGATCACTTTGGCCAATCTTCAGTAAAAGTTCATATTAGAAGTACATTATGGGTATTCTAAATGGAACTATATAGTTGATATACTATCATCTTATCAGATAGACTAGTATAATCATTTTAGACGATTATAATGCAGCTTTCCATGTATTTCAGATTCTCCGTCCAGAATTGAAAAAAAAAAATATAATCCATGTTCAATTTATTCTAGATATAATTCCTTCCATATTCTAGGTTTTCCTTCTTCTTAGTCTTTCTTCCCTCTTAGTTTATAGATATATATATTAGTTAGTTAGATAGTTATATTTAGTTATATATGTAAGATAGTTTTAGTAAGGTAGGAGGGGTTTTTTACAATTTGGTGCCGTGACCAGGATACAAGTGATTTGTATGGCTGTAGAATAGGTTATGCAATATTTGGATTATCACATACATATTTCATCATAGGTTATTCTTGAATCTGAAATCATTCAACATAATTAGTATATGCTAGGCTGCTTATGAACGTCCGTGGCTTAATAAAGTCACAATTTGTTGCTCGTGAAATGGTTGTGTTTACTGCGCTATTTAGGTTAAGTAGGTAAGTACAAGTAGGAAACTAAATTAGTTAGTCAAGTTGCTCGTATAATGTTTTCTCATCTTCATTAATAAATAACTCACCTTATTAAAATAATGACGAAGTAAATTATTCCTTTTATATCCAAACTAAGAACTTTTTCATAATTATAATATTAATTGCTAAAATTCCTAAGCGGCAGCCATGGACCATAGAGAATATTAGTATATAATAGAGTTGTTGCTTTTAGCTAGAAAACTGACCATAGAGTAAATATTTAGAATTCTTGTATTCAATTTTGGAATATTGTGTATTATTTCAGGGAGATACTTCGGTAAGTACTTAATAAATTGATTCATTGATGTATGATACAGCTTTTTTATTATTATCTGTGTATTGTTACTTTACATTTTCTTTGTGTATTGTTGTGTTTATTTCAGAGCGGACAAAATTTAATTTTATACTATTTTATGTTTTGCTTAGAGAATCTGGTGTTTACAGTCAGTAATTGTTCTCATTTATATTATTCTCAAATAAATAACGATTACGGGGGCGTACAATTACTAATAAATTCAATTCAAATTGAGCAATACAGGTAATTTAACTTAATATCGAGCCCAATCGATATTCCAACTCGACGAATTTGACGGAATTGTCTTTGCCAAGTGTCAAAAACAATTCTCAATTGCCATATTGTAGTTAAGGTAGGCAGTATAGTCAAAAGACTTTAGCCTCCCGAACAATCTGTCATGTCATGTCAGTTGTCAAAGGTTTGACTTCAACATAGTAGCTGTCAAGTCAAATTGAACTTGGTAAATATATTTACGTTACCGTTACGAAGTTTTAAAAAGTTTATTATTTGTTTTAAATTAATTGTTTTACAAAATCGGGTCAATATTAGCGAATTAGTTCAATTAATTACGTAAAGAGTAATGCATTGCGTTCAGTGAAAGTTATGGAAGTGTGAAAGTTTGTTGTTGTGAAGTTTCAGCTATGAAAGTTGCCGGTAAAAATGTATGAGTGAGTTCAAATAGTGTGTTTATATTGGAATTACAATAAATACAGCGGTAAGTTGAATCATACATGTACTTACGTGTACCTATGCTACCATTGTTGCATAATACGGTAAAACAAAGTTATTGTCACGCTAGCTTTGACTTAGAAGTTGTACAGGGAATTTATGCGTTTACTATGAAGTAGATTAAAAATCATACTAGTTAAACTGCCTTAGCGCTCCTTACGTATATGTATGCCTAATAAAAAGTCTAGCCATTAGAATTACATATAACCTGCATTGAGTTAGATTAGGTAATTATGATATATATTAAAATGAATTGGATAAAACTTTCACAAGTATAAAATTAAATAACATAGGTATATACTTGCTATATCCTTCTTTACATAAAATGAAATAAGTACTTATTTAGATTTTCGTTACAGGACAACGTAATAAGTGATTTATAACTTTATCAGTGAAATACCTTTATCAGTGATTAAAATAAATAATAATAAATAAGTGATTGTGAATTATAACTTAATCAGTGAAATACCTTTATCAGTGATTAAAATAAATAATAATAAATAAGTTGATTGTGATTTATAACTTTATCAGTGAAATACTTTTATCAGTGATTAAAATAAATAATAATAAATAAGTGATTGTGATTTATAACTTAATCAGTGAAATACCTTTATCAGTGAGTGAATAAATAATAAATAAGTTTGATTGTGATTTATAATTAGTTGAATAACTGTTATATCTGTGTCCATTAAATAATTACAAGTGTTAGTAAAATGAATCGAGCACCGAGAAAGAGATTGGCTAAAGCTTCAAATATCAATGCAGCAAGCGACAGCCCGAAACCAAAACGAAAGAAGATAGATCCGATAACTTATATGACTAAAATGATAAAACAGGCTGTGACCCCAATATGTATGAAATTGTCTCAACTAGAAGGGCAAATACGGTCTGCATCTTCTTCAGCAAGCAGCGGATCAACTGATCAGCAATTTCAACCTACAACCAACACCAATGCAATGAGACCTATTGAAGGTATGGGAGTTGTTTCTGGAGGTTACCCGTATTTCCAGCCACAACTAGATAAACCTAGGTATCCTGGGAGTAAAAAGAAACATCCTGTTACTTTTATAGAAGACCTTACAGCATATTTAAAGAAGATTCCTAGTGGGATGACAAATATAGATCTCATTATAGAATGTTTAGAAGGGGAGACTCGTGATTGGGCCAGACTTTATAAGGACAGGTGGATGCAGTTTGACGATTTTAAGAGGGACTTCCTGGATCATTACTGGGGAGAAACAGAACAAAATAACTTGCGTCGTAGGATAGTTCAAAACACTTGGGACGGTTCAAGAACGACTATGCAGGGACATTTTATTGGTCTATGTGGCCAATCAAAAATGTTAACGTATCCAATGCAAGAGAATCAACTCGTGGGGGATATAATACGCCATTTCCCGAAGGATGTACAGTTTGCTTGGTCAACTAGTAACGCTTCAACTATTTTAGAGGCCACTGAATTTTTAAGGAAACTAGACAATATCAACATTCAACGGGGGCGCGATCTTCAAGACACTCCTAAGTCTTCTCTTCCACCATCACATCGGCAACATGCTTCTTCAGGTCGACAGTTTAACAAGAAATTCAACTATCAACGGCAATATCAGAAGAATGCAACGCAACGTGGTGATAAGGAAGAAAATAATGTATTGGTATCAGTAGTTAACGATGTTAGTGATAGGGAATCTAATAATTTAACCACTGTTGGTGACATGTGCTCCAATGCACCAACTACGACAGGAGCATAAATATTATCTGTATCTTTACATAAATGTTGTCCATGGGGTGGAAGCCTGGATCAGGATTAGGTCGGCGTCAAACAGGAATCTTAAAACCAATTAGACCTAGGGGACAGGTTAATAGATTAGGTTTAGGTCACGAATTATACAATCTTGATTTTTTTGATTATCCTAATACAATCATAGAATTATTTAAGCTTAAGTCTGATGTAAATAGTAGTGATTTAATTAAAACAGTAGGGACAGTTAATTCATTGTTCGAGGAAGAAGACCATATCGTACCAGAGATACAACAAGAAGTAAAATCTGAAATAGTTGTTGGGGTGTTAGGGAAGAATGTAGTTAGCTTAGTCGATACCGGTAGTGATGTTACATGTATTTCAGGGACTCTTTGGGAATTAATATACTCTGAGCTTAAGGATAAAGTTCCTTTGCTTCCAGTTAGGTCAATTCAAGTTAAAAGCGCTTGGGGTGGGAAGAGTTCAAAAATTCAACAGATGACTATATTACCAGTTGAATTTAATAATATTACTATTGATACTAGATTTTTAATAATACCTAATTTAGTGAATCATATGATTTTAGGGTTTGATTGGTTATTAGCGAATAAAGTAATTATTCAATTAGAGAATCCACCCTTTGGATTAGAAATTGTTAAAGATAATGTCAAATGTTCTATACCATTCTGTGAATATAAATTATTAAGAAGAATAACTACGGAACCTAGCTTTCCTGAATGTTTAAGTAAAATTAAAACCGGATTGCCTCTTCAAGAAATTCAAATTAATAAATTAAAGGAAGTCCTTAACTTACATAGAGAAGTATTTACTAACAAGTTAGGGTTGGCTAATTGCTATGAGCATGAAATTAAAATGACTAATCAAGCTCCAATAATTAAACGATCTTATCCTGTACCGTACGCATATAGACAAAAAATGGAGGACAAACTAACAGAAATGGTTGATATGGGCATAATAAGCCGTGGCTCTACGCCTTATAGCAGTCCACTAACGTTTACTATTAAGCCTGACGGTTCAATAAGGGTATTGTTAGACGCTAGAGAAATAAATAAACACATGATTCCGGAATCAGAAACACCAACAATGCAAATAGATGTCTTAAATTCCTTTCATGGGGTAAATTTCATTAGTATTATAGATCTAAATAATGCCTATTTTCAAATTCCTATATCCAAAGACAGTAGACAATTCACTGGGTTTACCTTTAATGGTAAAAGTTATTTTTATAATCGTCTACCGCAGGGCCTCCGCACGTCTGTAGGAAGCTTTAGTAGGGCTATAGATCTAATACTAGGACAGGAAGTACGTGATTTCTGTGTCAATTATTTAGACGATTTAGCTATTCTGACAACTGGAACTTTAGTAGAACACTTAGATCATATTAGTATCATTTTGAATAAACTAAAGTCCGCCGGTCTCACTTGCAATATAGAGAAATGTAAATTCATTTGTAAGGAAGTTAAGATGCTAGGGCATATTATCTCTTCCGAAGGAATTAGAACGGATCCTGAAAAAATAGAATCTATTAAGAACTTTCCCGTACCTAAAAAGATAAAACACTTAAGGGCATTCCTAGGCTTGTGTAACTATTATAGGAGATTTATACCGAATTATAATGCTAGTATTCAACCATTATGTAGATTACTTAGGAAGGATAAGGCATGGTCTTGGGATCATGAGGCTCATCAAGCTTTCGAAGATCTAAAGGATAGGTTTTTACAAACTATCATGTTACATCATCCGGATATGTCTAGGCCATTTTACTTACAGACTGATAGTTCAGGAGTAGGTATAGCAGGAGTATTATTTCAGCGTGATGATCAGGGGGAAATGAGAATAATTGGGTTTTGCAGTAGGGCATTAAGAGGGGCCGAGCTAAGATGGACTGTAACTGAACAAGAGTTTTGGGCTATTATTTACTGTTTAAGGAAATATGAAACTTATGTTAGAGGCGCGCCGCGGCTGATTATAATTACAGATCATAAAGCTTTGACTTCACTACGAACTTGGAAATTATTCAATAGCCGGATAATTAGGTGGATATTATATTTAGAGCAATTCAATTATACAGTTGAACACGTTAAAGGAACTGATAATGTAGCGGTAGACGTCCTTTCTAGGTTTCCACCTGGTGGGACATGTGTACAAGATGATAAGAATAATTATCCCGAGATTCATTACATGGAATCCACTAGAAATAATAAATTGATAAGTGATTTAAAAAATATAGCATCTTTCCAGTCCAATGACAGTGAAATTAAAGAAATTATAAAAATTTTGAACAACCCAAGCGATATAACTATTAAAAGGAGATTAAGAAACATTGCACAACGTTGTCATTTCAAGGAAAGTGTGTTGTATTTTTCCACAGGGACCAATAAAGTAGTTACATATTTGCCTGCTGAATTAAGGGGACCTGTAATTTTGCAAATTCATGAGGAGATGGGACATCAAGGGGTACATAAGATCTTAGCATATTTAAGAGATAGATTTTATTGGATTGGTATGATAAAACTAGTTAAAGATGTTTTAAAGAAATGTCATATTTGTCAGTTATCTAAGAGCGATAATGTTAAATATGTAGGGGAATGTCAATCAATTGTAACCGAGCAAGTAGGTGATATAGTTATGGCGGATCTTTATGGTCCCTTACCAAAAGGAAAATTTGGTGTTGCTTATATTTTAGTAATACAAGATTCATTCAGTAAATTCATAAAGTTGTATGGTTTAGCTAAAGCCACATCACAAGCAGTAGTAACTAAATTAAAACATTTTTCTAAAATAATAAAGCCTAAAGTAGTTATGACGGATAATGGTAGTCAGTTTAGTTGTAATACATGGAAAAATTCATTAAAAGATATGTCTATTAAGCCAATATATACAACAGTTCGCAATCCTAGACCTAATACAACTGAACGGGTTAATAAAGAACTAGGAAGATTGTTTAGGGCATATTGTCATAAGAACCACAAGGGATGGGCGACAATATTACCTCGTATAGAGTCTCTTTACAATAACACATTCCATGAGAGTACAGGATTCACACCTAGGGAAGTTCTTTTTGGTAATCCTAATCGTATGTCATTTGACAATTGTTTGCCAGAATTAATTAGAACAAAAGACGCTGACTTAGTTCGGATTAAAGTTAAAGAAAACTTAAAATAAAACAGTGTGAAACGACAAAAAACATATAACCGCTCACACCGTTTAATTAAATTTGAGATTGGAGAATTAGTAAAGATTAGGAAGGCTAATAAATCTGTAGCCCAAAAGAAGGTAATTAAGAAATTTGAACTCTTATATGAAGGACCATATATAGTAGCCGCTATACCATACACCAATGTATATACGTTGGTGGACCCTAAAACTAACATTATTAGAGGTAAATTCAATGCTATTCATTTAAATAGGTATTATAGGTAATAATTAAATGATAAGATAGAAGTTAAACATGTGTTGTAAAATAATTCTCTATTTAAATTCTTCAATTATTAATAATAATTATTGATTATATATTCTTGACTTAGGTAAATACTAAATTATTTTATTCTTGTATAATACTTTAAAAATTAGTAAGAACTTAATTACAAATCATTGATTATATTTAGGGTTAGGTATTACTTCTAATTCTTATTAATTATAATTCTTAACTTAGGTAAGAAACTAATACCTGTAACTTGTATTTAAGATAAATGTTTGAAAAAAAAAAAAAAAAAAAAAAAAAAAAAAAAAAAAAAAAAAAAAAAAAACCGAACAAATGATGGAGTCGGGGAAGGCCCGTAGAAACCATTTATACTATGACCCGCGTACATTAAGTTACTTCAATTATTTATAATAACTTTAATTATAACTACATTATAAATTAGATTCATATAATTACCATTTTCACTTCGTTAATGAATGGTCGTAGTATTCAACTGACTTCTATGGAGGGGAGGAGGCGGCCTTCTCGGTATAAACAACATTGTTAAGCATTGTAGACATCCTTTATCAATTAGTAAATTGTAAATTAGTTTTCCGGCAAGTTCCAAACTAATTTAGGGGGCGGTTGTAACGGATCTCTACTCACACGAGTAGATCCGTATGATAAATTTATGTCTGCAACGCTAATTCTTCTTGAAGAAGACCTTCAAATTGGAAACATAAAATAAAGAATAATAAGATTCGATTGTTTTAATTCCCCTTAAAAAAATATCATTCTTAATTGAATAAATCTCATTTTGATATGATAAAAATTATTTATAACTGCCATCTGTTGGCAATTAACAATTACATTTAAAAATCAATGTCGGATACACTATATTCTCTAAGCAAATAGTACTTAGTTCATCCTATTATCACTAGATGGCGCTAGTTATAAATTTTAAATGAATCAATTTATTAAATTTTAATAATTTACTTATTTTCAGCATGTCTAGTTATTAAACGTAAGTATAAGTAAGACACAGTACCTTAGGGGTGATTGGTTCATTAGTTGTCACTTTATAGCCAATGTAGAAGTAGAATTCATAAATCTGGAAAGGCATATATTAGTTTAGGAAGGGAATTAGGGTTTATGTTGGATTTCAAATTATTGATAGACTGGCAATGATTGATGTTAGAATATTGATTGTGCCAGTACTTACGACTACCATTCAAAATATAACATTAAAATTCCAATTAATAATAAAGTTATGGTCAAAAATATGAAAGTATTGAATAGAAAAGACAGTCAATTTAGTCAAACTTAGACCCTAGGTATAATTTTGAATACAAGTTATGATTGATGTATGTATCTATTAAATGAGCAAATACATATTATGTATTATGTAAATTCAATTAGAATGCCAAGTACCAATTAAGTTATGTAGTAGAAACATTGAATCCCAAACATTCAAAATTCAGGATAAGTAAGCTATAAAAATATCTTAAAATTTCACATTTAACCAAAAGAATATGCTGAAAATGAGATAAATTCTACTCCTATAAGTTCATGAGGTATCACTGTTAGTTATAAACATGAGTTTGCTTAAGAATTGATAAATTCACATTATACTTAAAAATATTGGTCCAGTAACATAGTGAAAATTCAATCTGTTAAAACTATGCTAATGCCTGTAATTATTATGAAGTACTAACATATCTGAGGAATGTAGACTACATATAAACTAGAATATAGCAGGGAAGTAGGAAATATTAGGAGTTTAGTGGTAGAAAATAAAGATTAATTTACCAAAATTTTAACAATTCATTACAATTGTTTCTTCAAATTTGAGGTGTCCCATGATGAAGAGTGACAAGTTCTTATAAGTAGAATCTATGTAGATATCAGAATAATAGGTAGAAGCCAGATAAACATTAATTTAGATAGAAAATTCAGATTACCAAAATTAATAACTTCAATACAGATTAAAATGTTACAATATTGTATTGTTAGAATACATCATAGAGCCTTATATTCTTAGAAGTGGTTGAAATACATATCAGATAGGTTTATATCAAGTTATTATTGCTAGAAATAATATACATGTATGAATGAAATTTCTTGGCACTAAATTTAGATAAATAGTAAATTAATTGATATAACGTTGGACTTTTCACAATTCTTTAGAGATCGTACTAGAATATTCCAAAAACACTTATTCATAAATATTAATTTTATTAGAGAAAGATAATGAGGTAATCTAAACCATTATTATATTTATTAAATTTATTTAGAATTTAGGTACATTTGAATGGGTTCTGTATGTTTAGATTATATAATTAAGATTTAAAGTTAGTTAATGGTTATTGGAATTGTTGGAAGTGGGAAAGAGTGTAGATCGGTGTTGCTAGGTTATAGAATGGGTTTTACGGGAAAAGAACGAATGATACGGATATGGGAGGTGGTTTAGGAAAAGGTTATAAAAACGGGTGTGCGGGATTCTCGTCCTCTTTTCTCTGCGAATTATCTTCAGTATCGGAACTCTTTGATTTTCGGAATTTCGTCGGTAACGTAGCTCTTTTCTCTGCGAATTATCATCAGTATCGGAACTCTTTGATTTTCGGAATTTCGTCGGTAACGTAGCTCTCTTTTCCTTTCGCATTTTCGACGGTATAACAAGCTCTTTTCTTTTCGCAAATTCGATAGTATCGGAACTCTGCTTGTCCTCTGAGTGGTCGGTATCACCTAGTGCGCGTTTCGACCGTCGACATGTGAGTATCTTAGGTACCTGCACAATACACCTACCCCTACAATTATTTATTATATATATGTATTTATTTTATTATACGCCTTTGTTTAGAGTCCTGGCCAGATTCTATTCAGAGGGATACACAAACATTTTACTCAAGCATTTATCGCTGCTAAGACTTCTGGGGATAGAAATGAATAGATATTTTATATCTATTGCATTTGGGAAAGAGATTGAGTCTGGTCTCTTGGCGATAAGTGTACGACAGTACATACTAGTCCGCGCTATGAGACTAGCACTAATTTAAGTGATTCAAGATGCAGCTGCAGAGCAACGAGGAGTCGAGGAAGACGTCATTTTGAGGTCAGATCTTTTCATTCTATTAAAATCGTTGTGAATTATTTTATCCAAATACCCTCCATGTATTTACCAATGTCATGAAGTTTACCCACATATTTTTGATAATTTAGAAATTGGTCACACCGTATGGACAACGAACTGACGAATGATTTCTAGAGTTTTAGCGTGTAATCTGATGAATATGGTAAAATTTATGGTAAAATTTGTCTAAGGGCTCGGAATGCGTACATGAACGATAAAGTAAGGATAAATTCATGATTCAGTGTAATTGTCGTAAGATAAGTGTCCATTTTGTTCAGATTGAGGATGTATAGGTGCGATAAATCCAGCGTAGTTTATAGACATCCAGCGTTATTTAAATGTTCTATATTGTCCTGGTAGGGCGTACAACATTCTAGGTACATTCTAGTTAAATGACTGTAACAGCATAATCGAATCTCCAGTGTCAATTCTAATTAGTTCTGTTAGTGCGTGTAGTAATGACTAAATAATCACTACTTAGCCAATTTTAACGAGATAATTTTGATGAAATCGTCTTGAACCGAAGTAGGAAGCGTGGTAGGAACTACCCGTAAATAATGGTCATATTATCATACTTACTACCTACTACATATCAACCTACCTACCTACCTAATTAATGAATATTGTGAATCGAAAAGTTGTCCAAAATTGAATATATTTACAATGTTGATTCTAATATCTTTATTGTATATTACCTACATACATATTATATTTCATACCGTTGCTTGACCACCCTGAACTAACCAGCGATTAACCTGAGGTGTATGAACAGAGTCATAAACCATTAGGAGGATTGATCTGAATTACATATACACTTTAGTGTACCACATTCGCTATATCATTCCTGTATTGATTGGTAATCCTCGTCCGTAATCAGAAGCACCTAGGTGAGGTTGAAACAAATTATGTTAGCATACTTGAGTGTGTCTATATTCGCCAAATCTTTCATGCAATGATTGGTAAAACCAGTCCATTGTCGGAGCTACGCCTAGGATGGCATAAACTAAATTAATTTATATTAGTAACCTTTACTGTGTGATACCTAATTATATATTTGGTGAATCATGGTAATAGGTGAGGTAACTTGGTTCATAAGCCTGTGGGAATTCCTTCTTGAATTCATCTCGCATACCTTTATTATTGAAACCGCTAATGGAATGATAGTATCAGAATAATACTACCCCCTATGTGTTTTATTATAGGAATTTCCAATTTTGTAAGATTTTGGATAGCGGATGGTTTGAGATGGAAGCATTTTAATCTTGGGTTAAATAGTTTCCTGGTATGCTGAACAAGCTTCAGTTGATATACATGAAGATGTAGCTGTATTTGCTCATCTCAGAAATCGATTAAATCTTGGTCTACTAAGCGTTTGGCGCTTGCATATTTTCAAGGTTATAACATACCTGGGAATCCTCCAGTCTACTCGGAGCTATGTCTCACCAGAGGAGATTGGAATTTATAAGAGAAACCTAAGTAGTTCTAACAGCCTGGTTCGTTTAGAACTCCGATATCCAAGTCAGACTAGCTTGATATTCCTAGGTGCAGCAATGGAATATTGAGTGAACTCCTACCCAACTTACCCACTCCTTATAGTACTTATTCTGATGTATCCGTAGAATGTAAATAACAATTACATAATACATTTTCAAGAAGGCTATTCTACATAGGTGAAGGTAATTATTCAATAAATACTATACAATAAATATGGTTGTTTTATTATACCTACTTTTCCCATTGTGGTCAAGCAAATGTATAAACTATAATCATAAAATCCATACTTACTTATCCCTTCATCCTATATTAATCCTACTCGGGTTACCAGAAGCTAATTCTTAAATACTTGTATCTATCTGCTAAAATAGTTCAGAATGGATTTATGTTACATTAATGATAACTATCTTGATGTATATCTGAGTGTTTGTGGTACGGACATTCATATGATTACAACTTCAACCACTTTGCTGGCATGGTTGCAACTTGGCTTACCGATGGTCCGGACTCTCTTGGCCTAAGGGCAAGACGAGATAGACTGTATCGTGTATTGCTGATTGTATTTCATGGGCAGCCCTTGTGAATTTGAGCACTGCTCCGGACTCACTGGATTTCCTTGACTGGACCAGATTGAGATAGAGTTGATGTATCATTGGATCAGGGTTTCTACGGTAGATGTATCCTCGGATCTTCTACAATTCGTCATTTTATAATTCATGAGACTGTTTGTATGAACATGATCTCAGATGTACCAATAAGCTTTGGAGGTTCTTGCCAAGCATAACTCCTAGCTGAACTATTATGGCTATCACTGGGTATACTTACCTATTGATAATATTAACATCAATTTTGTGGATCTGGAACTCGTTCTAATCCCTTCGTGATCAGCTGTTCAAGCTGCTTCATCATCCAAAAATATCTTCACGAGAGAATATGGTGTATGGATTGATTCTCAGTCAGCCTCTGCGTGGCTGGGGCAGTGAAGGCTATTTCCAACCCCACATTGATACCTAATTACCTACAGTCCATTACCCCTCCTAATTATCATGACCATTCGGTAAACATTTAATTATTGCAACTAGTCTGTATGTTACATCCCTAAGTTCTATAATAACCACAATAAATTCAATATCTTATTATAAATAAATAGGTACTCACTTGTTGTTAAAACTTTAATAATTTATTACAGTAATCCAGAATAATATTATCAATATTAATGTCACTTTTAGGTTATGTACACGATTGACACTAAAATACCTTTCATCTATTACTGATAGGACAATCTGAGTTACTAGAACAACTTGTCTAGGTTTAGGAAATTAAAAGCACTAGTTAGGTCTAACAAATAATTTAGAATCACTATAAGATATTAACTTCACTTATTTAGGGTTGAAATTAGAAGCACTATTTAGGTCTTACATTATAGTTCTGAGCGCATAATCACAAAAAAGAATCCGGTTTGCTATGACACAACGTAGAGTCCTACCACTAATCACTAGACGATCGATCACTTTGGCCAATCTTCAGTAAAAGTTCATATTAGAAGTACATTATGGGTATTCTAAATGGAACTATATAGTTGATATACTATCATCTTATCAGATAGACTAGTATAATCATTTTAGACGATTATAATGCAGCTTTCCATGTATTTCAGATTCTCCGTCCAGAATTGAAAAAAAAAAATATAATCCATGTTCAATTTATTCTAGATATAATTCCTTCCATATTCTAGGTTTTCCTTCTTCTTAGTCTTTCTTCCCTCTTAGTTTATAGATATATATATTAGTTAGTTAGATAGTTATATTTAGTTATATATGTAAGATAGTTTTAGTAAGGTAGGAGGGGTTTTTTACACCTGTTTTGTGAACATTTGGCGAAATAAATCGGGTTCAACCATAGATATAGTATGTAGAGCGTATTAAGGGAGCGAAGCGAGCGGTATCCCATAGCCTCTGGGTTCAACGCTTTCTTGTCATGTACAACATGACATTTCCTATTCTGTACTTATACATAACTAAACTATAACAATACGTTAAGACTCATAATAGTTAATAGTATTAGGCCACAGAAGTTGCACTCCGACATTAACAATAGCACAAAGTTCTTTTGTTTACCTATACGACTACCGAAGATTTAGAGGGTTGTCAGTAAAGTTAAATGTATACCACCATGATTTCAACACAATATATTGTAACGCCATCTCGTAGCGAGTAATAAGACTACCAAACTCGGCGCCATCTAGTAGCAAATCGCAGTACTACTACGTAACGTCTTTCGGGAATGTTCTGTCAAGGTACTTCTATGTAACGTGTTATCTAGAAGCATCTCGAAGGTGTGGAATGTTCGCGATATTTCTTCCGTGAAAATTCCAGAGTAATCTAGAGTAATGACCGCACTATAAAGGCGGAGCACTTCGGTGGCGGATCATCAGTATTTCCGGAGCGATAATACGAGTTATACCTGCGAGTTCAAGTGCGATTAAAAGTGTTCAGTGAAGCTTATAGTAAAGTGTAAATTAGTGGTGTAATAAATAAAGTGTTTTGTGGTAGTTTGACCGGCATTTCAATTCGGTAGAACCCCGGCTCGTAACAATTGGTGTCAGAATTGGGGATTTGGACAATGCCGGTGTTACCGAAAGAAGACACAGAGGGCGTCCGTACCAGGGGTCAGCGCCAGCAGGAGTTGGACAGCAGGCGCTTCGGAGGTAATACGCCGGAGAGGTTGGGTGGTCAGGAGCAGCCAACGGTGGAAGCAGGCCCGCCCACGGTATCTCCAGCGCCAGCACCTCCAGACTTTGCTGCGCTGATGGCGATGCTACAGGAGCAAGCCCGTCGCCAGGAGGAGCAGGCCCGCCACCAGGAGGAGCAAGCCCGTCGCCAGGAGGAGCAGGCCCGCCACCAGGAGGAGCAAGCCCGCCGGTTGGAAGAACAGCTGCTGCGGGACAAGGAGGAGCAGGCACGCCGCCAGGAGGAGCAGGCACGCCGCCAGGAGGAGCAGGCCCGCCGGTTGGAAGAACAGCTACTGCGTGACAAGGAGAAGCAGGCACGCCGCCAGGAGGAGCAGGCACGCCGCCAGGAGGAGCAGGCCCGCCGGTTGGAAGAACAGCTGCTGCGTGACAAGGAGGAGCAGGCACGCCGCCAGGAGGAACAGACGCTCCTCATGAAAGATCTTCGAGCGACTTTTGGCAAGGAGATGAATGTGATGAAGGATCAAGTTCATCATGTTGAGAACCGCATCACGGAAGCCGAAACTCGGATTGAAGATGTAAAAAACCAGATTACAGATGTGAGGAAAGAGCTGGGAAATCTGAAAGCTGGAGATGGGATTGCGACTTCCTTACCTGCCGTACCTTCAGCGCGTGGATTTAAAGTACCGCCATTCGATGGGACATCTTCATGGTCAGCCTATAAAAAGCAGTTTGAAGCCGTTAAGAAGGCAAACGGGTGGAGCAAAGCCCAGGCCATGACTGCGCTTACATTGGGTTTGCGAGACAAGGCGTTAACCATCCTAGAAGCTCTCGGAGACGATGTTTCCTACGAGCAGCTACTAGAAGCCTTGGAAACCAGATACGGTGACGCTCACCTGGAACACGTGTATCGTGCGCAGCTGAAGGATCGTGTCCAGCGCTCTGGTGAAAACTTGCAACAGTGGGCCCTGGAAGTTGAGAAGCTGGTACGGAAGGCATACCAGTCGGTACCTGCGCTCATCGATGGGAATCTGGTGCAAGTATTCATCGACGGCATCCACGACCTGGAAGTCAGGGCCGCTGTCAGACTCGGGCACCATGAGACTCTCAAAGACGCCTTGGCTCATGCTTTGGAGGTCGAAGCCGTACGGAAGGATCATCGATCTCACCGTGTCAGGGAAGTTGTAGCATCACCGGCTCGCGACCGTTTCACGAGGTATAGCCCTAGGTGCTACACATGTGGTGAGAGGGGCCACCTTCGATCCAGTTGCCCAAAGCGGACTGCTGAAAGAGAAGAAAGTCGTTCCCAAGAGGATAGGGTGGCTAATGTCACCGCCCAGCAACAGGAGGGAAACGAATAAATGCCAGGACTGCGGGGCGGGTGCTGGCTGATTTTAGAAGAGCCCCAAGGGTTTCGATCTCACAAACCCAGGATGGGAACAGCCTGATCATCAAGGGCGAGGTAAATGGAACACCATGCAAGCTGACAATAGATACTGGAGCATCTCGCACGGTTGTCAGTTCCCGACTTGCAAATCGGTTCCTTGGGGACTCTGCAAACCGTGACCGCATCAACTTGGTAACGGCCACGGGTCAGCGCATACCCGTCCGAGGAGAGAAAGAGATGCAGTTAAAGTTGGGCAATGGAATTTACCTGCATAAGGTCATCGTGGCTGACATAATGGACGACTGCATATTGGGCTTAGACTTTATGAGGAAGAACTCTTGTGAGATCGACGTCAAGCAAGGAGCGATGAAATGTGGTCAAGAGGAACTTTTCATGGAAGGAGCGTTATCAGGAAAAGTGTACAGCTTGAAGAAGGTCGTGCTTCCTGCCAGATCAGAAACGACTGTACCAGTTAGTCTCCCTCAGAATTCTGGGCGAACACATCGATGTGTACTCATAGAAGGGATATACAATGAACTTCCATGGAAAATGGCCCGAACTCTGGTAAGAGCCAATGAAGCCTCAGTGGTACGTGTGCTGAACCTTAGTGATAAGGAACACGTGATAGAAAAGAGCACATTGATTGGCACTTGCGAAGAAGTAGATTGGATGCGCCGATGCCAAGAGTTGAGTACTGGGAACATCGTCAACAAGGACGCTAGAAACAACGTGTTGACACTTTTAGAAGACTGTCGTAACATCTTAACGAAGAATGAAATGGACAAGGCTAAGAAGATGTTACTCAAGTACGCCGATATTTTCTCTTCGAGTGATGCTGACATTGGGAAGACTGGATTGGTTCAGCATAGAATCAATACAGGAAATGAGGCACCCATCCGTCAGCGACCAAGGAGACTGCCAGTAGCACGAGAAAAGGAAGTTGAGACCATGATTGAAGGAATGGTAAAAGATGGTGTGATAGAACCATCGTCAAGTCCATGGTGCTCACCTGTAGTGCTGGTGAGGAAGAAAGATGGCAGTATGCGGTTTTGTGTCGACTATCGTCGTCTGAACGACGTTACGAAAAAGGACAGCTACCCTTTACCAAGGATCGATGACACGTTGGACATGCTGACAGGGGTGAAGTGGTTTAGCACGCTAGACCTGAAAAGTGGCTACTGGCAAGTTGAAATCGATCCGAAGGATAAAGAGAAGACTGCATTTTCCACAGGAAAGGGTTTGTGGCAGTTTAAAGTTATGCCATTTGGTTTATGCAACGCCCCGGCTACTTTTGAAAGATTAATGGAAATTGTACTCGCCGGATTGACTGGGGACGCCTGTCTTGTCTATCTAGATGACATTATCATCGTGGGCCGTACGTTAGAAGAGCATCTTCAAAACCTGGAACGCGTGCTTGTAAAGATCCGAAGCGCGAACCTGAAGCTCAGCCCGAAGAAGTGCTCATTCCTCAAACGGCAAGTAAGCTTCCTAGGCTACGTAGTGTCTGAAGATGGTATCCGCACGGATCCAGAGAAAATCATCGCCGTCAAGGATTGGCCGGTTCCAAAGGATAAGACGCAGGTCAGAGCATTTTTGGGTTTGTGCTCATACTACCGGCGATTCGTCCAGAACTTTGCGGATATTGCCAAGCCCTTACACAAGCTCACGGAGGAGAAGCGACAATTCTGCTGGGACGGAAGCTGCGGCATCGCATTCCAGGAGCTAAAGAATCGTCTGTGCAATACACCTATTTTGGGTTATCCTGATGCGGAAAATGAATTTATAGTTGACACAGACGCAAGTGATATCGGACTCGGAGGTGTGTTATCTCAAAGGAAAGGAGATCGAGAGGTCGTTATAGCCTACTTCAGCAAATCCTTATCGAAACCTGAAAGGAATTATTGCGTCACGAAGAGAGAATTACTCGCCGTGGTGAAGACATTGCAGCATTTCAGCAAATATTTACTAGGGCGAAAATTCCTTATACGTACCGACCATGCTGCATTGAAGTGGCTATTACAATTTAAGAATCCAGAAGGACAAGTCGCCAGATGGATTGAGCTATTACAGGAATATGACTTTGTAATCGAACATCGCAGTGGGAGATCCCATGGCAACGCAGACGCATTGTCAAGAAGACCTTGCCCTAAAGACTGTAAGCACTGTGCCAAACAGGAGATAAAGGAAGCCATACCTGTGAAGATGCTTAAAACGGATCTGAGCGACGAATGGAAAGAAAGCCTACAACATGCTCAACAGGACGACGCAGACATCAAGCCAATATTTGAGTGGATTAAAGCAAGTGCTCCTAAACCCATGTGGAGTGACGTCGCTTCAATGAGTTCAATCACAAAAAGTTATTGGGCGCAATGGGACAGTTTAGTTATTCAGGATGGAGTCTTGTGCCGCAAATGGGAAAATGCTCGAGGAGACAGCTGTCATTTGCAAATGGTCGTCCCTAAAGTTAAGGTCCCAGATGTGCTACAGCTCTACCATAATGGATGTTCAGGGGGCCATATGGGAGTAAAAAGGACTCTGTTGAAGATACGTGAGCGGTTTTACTGGATCCACTGTCGCGACGACGTTGAGGACTGGTGTCGCAAATGTACGAGTTGTGCTGCTGTGAAAGGACCTCATACACGGAGCAGAGGTGCACTGAAACTGTATAACGTTGGGGCACCATGGGAAAGGATAGCCCTAGATGTTGCGGGACCGTTTCCTGAAAGTGAAAGCGGAAACAAGTACTTCATGGTTGTGATGGATTATTTCACGAAGTGGCCAGAAGTCTTCGCTATACCTAATCAAGAAGCTACTACGGTGGCAGATAAATTAGTTCACGAAGTCTTCTATCGTTTCGGGGTGCCTCTAGAAATCCATAGCGATCAAGGAAGAAATTTTGAATCTCAGGTGTTCCAGGAAATGTGTCGGGTCATGGGTACTCACAAAACCAGAACGACCTCTTACCACCCGCAGTCAGATGGAATGGTGGAGCGATTTAATCAGACATTGGAGAGATATCTGGCAAAATTTGTGGAAAGCAGGCAAAAAGATTGGGACAAGCACATCCAACCGTTTCTTTTGTCTTACCGAAGTGCGGTTCACGAAAGCACGTCAGTGACACCAGCTTATGCGAACTTTGGAAGAGAATTACGGTTGCCTGCCGACTTACTAACCGGTATACCACCTGACGCTCCACGCAATATCACTGATTATGCGAATGACTTGCGCAGCAGGATGAATGACATTTATGAGCATGTCAGACAATCAGGTCAACAAATGTCTGAAAAGATGAAGACCCGTTACGACCGAAAGACAAACAATAAGAGCTTCGATGAAGGTTCGTTAGTGTGGTTACATAGCCCAGTCCGCAGTAAAGGGAAGTCTCCTAAGCTGCAAGCTAAATGGGATGGACCATACCGAGTTGTGACCAAGATTAACGATGTCACTTACCGAATACGGAAGAGTCCAAGAAGTGCGCCAAAGATAGTTCATGTGGATCGATTGGCGCGATATTATGGGCCTGACAATGCTCGGGACGAGCATGTCTTAGGAGGGGGCAGTGTAACGCCATCTCGTAGCGAGTAATAAGACTACCAAACTCGGCGCCATCTAGTAGCAAATCGCAGTACTACTACGTAACGTCTTTCGGGAATGTTCTGTCAAGGTACTTCTATGTAACGTGTTATCTAGAAGCATCTCGAAGGTGTGGAATGTTCGCGATATTTCTTCCGTGAAAATTCCAGAGTAATCTAGAGTAATGACCGCACTATAAAGGCGGAGCACTTCGGTGGCGGATCATCAGTATTTCCGGAGCGATAATACGAGTTATACCTGCGAGTTCAAGTGCGATTAAAAGTGTTCAGTGAAGCTTATAGTAAAGTGTAAATTAGTGGTGTAATAAATAAAGTGTTTTGTGGTAGTTTGACCGGCATTTCAATTCGGTAGAACCCCGGCTCGTAACAATATTTAAGTAATCACGTCTGCACGCGGCAATCGGCTTCCACTTGGTTGGTCCCAAGCCGTTTCCCGCTAACCAAGAACTTTTATGTTAGCCATTCCCTAGTTCTTCCGAGTACGGGGGGCTGACCAGTGCTGCCCGGCCATGGACAGCCGTGGCAGTCGTGGCCTTGGACAGCAGAATAAAAAAGCCAGTTCTCAGTCATTTAATCAGTGAATTACTTGCAAGTGAGATTTAGACTTCTAAAATCTTTATATACATAATAATAATAATAATAATTTATTCAATTCAAGCGGTTTGTACATGATATTACACAGCGTTGTAGCTTACATAATACATTAATGAGATAAAGGAAACCAGTACATCAATAAAAAGGTCATGGCAGAACTCCTCCCCCAAACTAGGCAGGAAACCTGTCTGTATCTTGGGAAAAGCGTCCATACATAGCAAGTCTCACAGCGGTTACAAAAAATCTGGTTCTTGCGGTAGGCGATCAGTGTACTTTTTTTTTTTTTTTTTTTAATTCCGCGGCCCAAGGCCGCGGCCGCTCTACGCTCTACGCTCTACGCTCGCGCCGGGCGTCTCTGGTTACTAGCAGAGGGTATGTCCAGTGGCGCCCGGCGGACTTTGACCACCTCTGTGTTCGGGTGTTGGGTCGTGACGAGAATCCCGCGTGGGAAGGGTTTTATCCCGCGTCAGTGAGTGAATCTGGTTGCGTGCTACGGGGCAAAGGCCCCGCAGCACGCAACTCTTCTAGCCTGCTTCTGTAAGGACGGCGGATGGCGATCCCGCCGTCCTCAGGCCCCGATCATGGAGGTCGATAGTCTTGGGCGTAGTCGCGGAGTCTGGGGCGCCCTGGCCGCCGACTACGGAACTCGGCGGGGAGGGTACGCTCCCTCTCCCTCCCGGCCGCCTACTTCGCGAGGATGACTTGCTCGCAGAAGGACACGGCCGCGTTCCACCTACTCCGGCTGGAGACCATGGCTTGAAGCATGGTCTCCAGCGAGAGGGTATCCACGCCCAGACCCACTACGAGGTCCCGGCGCTGGCTCGCCCACGCTGAGCACTCCACCAAGGTGTGGAGTGCTGTGTCGTCGTCGGAAACCTCGCAGTGTTGACACCGGGGTGTGACCTCACGATGCATGCGAAACAGATAGCTACCGAAGCATCCATGCCCGGCAACGATCTGCGTCGCACGGTACGTGAGGTCACCATGCTGCCTCTGCAGCCAATCGTCCATGATCGGTCTCACCACCGCGATGATGGTGGTACCCCACTTGGGTTGCTCAAGTCGCACCCTCCATGACTCCATGAGATCCTGGCGGAGATGGGACCGCTGGTCCTCGATTTCTCGAGACGCAGGCCTGTGGTCCCGCTCCAGCGCCTCCTTGCGCCATTGGAACAATGACGCAAGGGCTCTCGCTTCCAGGTCCCATGGAGGGGTCCCGGCTAGGAGACATGCAGCCTCTCCGGAGATCATGCGGTACCCCCGTATGGTTCTGACGGCCAAGGTTCGAAGTGGTAGGCGATCAGTGTACTTAAGTAAACCAAAATATATTACGTGGATGATTGCTGTTGTTGCTATTTCATGTTTCAAGGTTTAGTGTGTTGGTGTGTGTGTGTGTATGTGTGTGGTGTGTGTGTGTGTGTGTGTGTGTGTGTGTGTGTGTGTGTGTGTGTGTGTGTGTGTGTGTGTGTGTGTGTGTGTGTATGAATGTGGGTGTTTGTATGAATGTAGGTGTTTAGGGTGTTACTTTTCACCATCCACCATTTCGCGAAAGCAGTTCTGCACGGATAAATTGGACATATCGGGAAGCCACGACGCCGCCGACTGACAAGCTGCTCATCGTACACAATTTTTGAGTGTTTGCGGATAATGGATTTTAGAATGTAAAGTTTTCTAACCGTCAGGACATTACATTCTGAGTACAATATATCTGTAGGGTAGTCGCGTGGTTTAAAATTAATAACTTTTAGCACAGCCCGCTGAGCCCTTTCGAGTTTAAGCAACGTCGTTTTGTAAGAGCCTCCCCACACAGGAATACAGTAAGTCAGAATCGATTGACATAGGGCTAAGTAGACCATCCAAAGAGTATCCCTGTCTGCTGAAAAACGTAGGTTTTTAAAAATAAATATAAGTCTTCTAGTACGAGAAGTAAATGACTCTAATTGAGTGGTCCAGTCTAATTTCTCGTCAATGAACACACAGAGATACTTAATGGAAGCCACCATTGTTGGCGATAGGCAAGAACAGTTTTTAATATTTCGTGGACAGTTATGGGCCTTTAGAGTTCCAGTTTCTTCGGCTGGTTTCGAAGTATGCGGTAAAATAAAACGTAGGAATTTAGTCTTTATAATATTCAAGGTTAGCAGGTTACTGCCTAACCAATACATGACTCTCTTTGTATTTAACACCCATTATTTTTTAAAAGTACAAAGAAGGCTTTATACGTAGGTCACACTATAAATTTTGCGTAACTTAAAAAAACAACATCTTCAAACCAAAACATTATGTTTATTGCTTTTCAAACATTTTTTTATGCGATCGAACCATTTTTTAAAACAGAAGGAACAACAAATCTGAAGACATGTTTTTACGTGCTGATTGAACGCTATCACTGCCTCTTCGGAGTTGGTAAAAGTGAAAATACAGAAATCACAGGGTGCTAGGTCGGGGCTATGCGCAGGATGGGTGACGAGTTGTACTTTTTCGGAAGCTAAAAATGACTTTGTTTTGTTGGCCGTGTGTGAAGAAGCGTTGTCATGATGTAGGAGGACGCGGCTTTTGGGTCGTCTTTCGCGAACTTTTTCTAACACCCTGGGTAAACAAATAGTAGAATACCACTCGGTATTAACACTCTTTTGATCTTCAAATGGAATTGTACAGATGGGACCCGTAGCTGAGAAAAAAAACGCGATCATTTTTTTACCAACGTTTCTCGCCTGCCTCACTTTTGTTGGCTTGTTCTCATTTTCAAACACCCATTCACAAGATTGCTGTTTTTTTTCTGGTTCAAAACAATAAATCCACGTTTAGTCTCCTGAGATAATATCATAAACAACATTAGAATGTCCGTGGTCGTACTTCAGTAGCATCTGTGAGCACCATTCCACGCCAGTACGCTTCTGCTCCGCTGTCAGTTCATGAGGGATCCAACGACAACAAAGTTTGCGAACTTTCAATTCTTCGTGTAAAATTTTCTGGATTTGACTCATAACAATCCCCAATAGTCCTCGAATTGTCTCATAGGTAGTCCGCGGGTTTTCTTCAATTAACCGCTTAACATTAGCCACATTATTTTCGTTGACGGCAGTTGAAGGCCGCCCTTCACGAAATTCGTCATGTAAAGAAACTCGACCTCTCTCAAATTCAGCAAACCATCGCCTCACGGTGCTCAAACAAGGAATTTCTCTCCCAAAAGCATTTTGAAGACTAGCGGCACAGTCTTGCCGAGAGAGAGAACTTTTAAAATCATAAAAAATCATCGCTCTAAAATCTTTTCGACTTAATTCCATTTTCGCTGCATACGGCGAACTTTGATGTGTGATAAAAAACAATTGACAAATGATTTCCCGCCAATTGCTTTTTTTAATTACTAAGAAGGTTGTAACGTTTAAAAAAATATAACATTCGTAATTCAAATAGTTCCGATTAGCTAGAAGTGCAAAACTTTTAGTGTGCCCCATGTATGTTTTTAAACCTTTAAATTTTCAACCAACAATATTATTTTCCAGTGACCTTTTTTTTTTTTTTTTTTTTTTTTTTTTTAATTCCGCGGCCCAAGGCCGCGGCCGCTCTAACGTCCGTTGCCGGGCGTCCCTGGTTACTAGCAGAGGGTATGTCCAGTGGCGCCCGGCGCCAGTGACCTGACCCAGCAAATTCACGGTGATTTGTGCGATATTCGTTTCATATTAACGCACAAATCACACAGAATTTGAATTAAAAACTTGATTTACGATGTTACCTGTTAGAGATAGAAATATTGCATTTAAGCCACCTGTTGGTAATTTAGTACCAATATGTATTAATAAATACTGCAATAAATTCAGAATCTGTCAAAGTCAAGGGAAACGGGAAATTCAGGATCAAATCTCTCTCCTCACGTATAATACTAGATTTCCTTTACATAAAAAAAATATTAAATTTTGTATCCAACGTTATAAATTGTAGGTATACTTAACTTATCCAATATTATGGAAATCGGTTTTGGTACTTTTATGAAGATACGATTCCGACTCCCTTTTTGTTGTTTTTTTTTTAAATATCGACATGTTTTTTTTAAATAATATTTAAATACCTATGTCTGACCCATATAAGTAAAAGTTAGCAACTTTCTTTACTGATCCTAACTGTGAATTAATGAAGTTAAGTTACTAAGTCTGAGAAGAGTACGGAATGTTATGCGGTGGCATAAATTTGGTTCCACCGCCTACTAATTATGCGGCATATCTCGACCACAATCGCGACTTGCCCAATGAAGATTGATTGGATTAAACCTTCGCGGGGACTACAGAGCTTCATTATAACTTTCTGGTGGCGACGACTACGTGACAGGCACTAATCGTGGGTATCTCGCGACGTAACTACATTAATCTAGTAGGGTAAAACTGGGATTGTTGACGCATTGATAAGACGACTGATTTCTAAACTAAACTAAACTTTTTAAATACGAACTTGTGCCCCAAAATTGTTATAAATGTAAGATGTTTTTCTACACCCCCCCCCCTCTCCCTCCTCAGAATAAAAAAATGTTTCAAGTAAAGTAATACTTATGCCAAGTTTCGTGGATATCGGATAGCAAATGAGGCCGCTAGCCCGGAAAAACATTAAAAACATTATTTGAGCTTTTTCCTTCCGTTTTCAACCACATCCAAGAAAACTCACAATTAAAAAATTGTATAAAATAAAAAATAACACTCGTGCTAAGTTTCGTAAAGATCGGATGAAAACTGTGGCTGCTAGCCCCGAACACACATACCGATAGACAGACGAAAGCAAATATTTTCCAATCTCAAAATGTAGATGTACGCTTGCTCGGTCAAAAACATACAATTGAGAACCTACTTCTTTTTTTGTAGTCGGTTAAAAACGAAGTATTACCACTTTTCGATATGTTTTAAGTCGTGGTTTGCAATAGTTTAATTGTGTAGCAACATTGGTCCACCCTTTCACAATCGAGTATAGTTGATATTGATTGATCTATCTATAGATTACCTATACTTATAACTTAAAGATACATAAATGTTTGCGTTTACTATAATATTATTACATAGGAAATCTTTGTCAGTAAAATCGGTAAAAGAGAAATGAGATAATTCCAAAAATTCAAGGGGCCATCTATCCCGCTTTTTCCCAAATAATAAACTTAAATACAGTCACGGCTGTTTTCCACGAGACTAGGCAGAGGTTTATCATTTACTGCAGAGATTTTAGAAGAATAATGGAAGTATGAGTAAGTATCAGCAGAGGTATAGAAGAATCAGTCTTGGTAGTTGGAATACAGGATTCGGATTACAGTATGATTTTCCACTCTTTATACGCGGGTGGGCAGTAGGCTTGCCTCGAATTACGTAGTGCCAACAAATATATACATTTAATTGTCGTGATACCTTATGTATTTGTTTGTTTCTATCATATGTTGGTGTATAATAAAGAGTTTTCATCAAGGGGTTGACAGGGGTGATATTTATATATTTCTCAGATTTAAACATACATACACAGGCGCTGCCTATCTCTTGAGATAAGAGATGTACCAATGTGTATAAATTTACACGTAGAAATATGCCCCTACGTCCATTGCCGGGCGCACATGTATACTCGGAGGATTTCTCTGTGGCGCCGGTGGAGGACAAATAACTAAGATAAAGTAAAAAGACAGTGTTCCTTCACTCTTTGTTTGCAAATAAATAATGTAAGCAGTTTCATATACCTACTCGTATTTCCAGTGCAGAACGTATTTCCAGAGGCGCCCGGCGGACTTTGACCACCTCTGTGGTCTCTGCGGGGGTTAGGTCGGGATAAGAATCCTGCGTCATTGGGGTTTGGCTTTCAATCACTGGATTGAATCTGGTTGCGTGCTATGGGGCAAAGACCCCGCAGCACGCAACCCTTATAGCCTGCTTTTGTAAGGACGGCGGGTGGCGATCCCACCGTCCTCAGGCCGCGATCATGGAGGTCGATGGTCTTGGGCGTAGATGAGTCTGCGGCGCCCTCGCCGCTGACTACGGAACTCGGCGGGGAGGGTACGCTCCCTCTCCCTCTCGGCCGCCTCCTTCGCGAGCATGACTTCCTCGCAGAAGGACACGGCCGCGTTCCACCTACTCCCGCTGGAGACCATGGCTTGACACATGGTCTCCAGCGAGAGGGTATCCACGCCCAGACCCACTACGAGGTCCCGGCGCTGACTCGCCCACGCTGAGCACTCCACAAACGAGTGGAGTGCGGTGTCGTCGTCGGAAACCTCACAGAGTTGACACCTTCGTGTGACCTCACGATGGATGCGAAACAGATAGCTACCGAAGCATCCATGCCCGTTAACGACCTGCGTCTCACGATACGTGAGGTCACTCACGGTCCCAACCAAAGTGGGGTACCACCATCATGTGATGGTGGTACCCCACTTGGGTTGCTCAAGTCGCACCCTCCATGACTCCATGAGATCCTGGCGGAGCTGGGACCGCTGGTCCTTGATTTCTCGAGACGCAGGCCTGTGGTCCCGCTCCAGCGCCTCTTGGAACAATGACGCAAGGGCTCTCGCTTCCAGGTCCCATGGAGGGTCCCGGCTAGGAGACATGCAGCCTCTCCGGAGATCGTGCGGTACCCCCTTATTGTTTTGACGGCCAAGTTCCTCAACGGTCTATTAAGGAGCGTTGAGTTGTTGGCCGTCAACCTCGCTGCCCATACGGGAGCCCCGTATAGGTCCATACTCCGCACGATCCCCAGGTACAGTCTTCTGCAGGAAGCGTTGGGTCCCTTTAGGTTGGGCATCATCCTGCGTCACCTTGGGGACCAAACTTCGGAAATGTGTGGACCCGCGTTACCTAAAAAAACGTTATTAATCGCGCGTCAGTTGTGGTTGTGGTTTGGAAGTATGTTTACTCTTAATGAGTGAACATGCTTCCAATCCCCAATGTAATTTATGTGTATTGTTATTTTGTGTGTATTGTGTGGTCATTAAGTACTAAATTCTTCTTCTTCTTATCAATAAGCAGCTCATGCGATACCTGGAGGATCACTCGCTAATCAATGATCGGCAATATGGCTTCAGGCCAAAACGATCAACGGGTGACCTCCTGGCATTCGTCACGCATGTATGGGGTGAGGCTATGGAAAAGTTCGGCGAGTCCTTGGCTATTAGCCTGGACATCGCCAAAGCTTTCGATAGGGTCTGGCATGCTTCGCTCCTTTCCAAGCTTCCGGCATATGGTCTACCTCCTCAACTGTGCAGCTGGATTGCCAGTTTTTTAAACAAGCGCTGAGTGCGGGTCCTCTGCGATGGCCAGGCTTCTCGCTTCTTGCAAGTGAATGCCGGGGTACCGCAGGGGTCCGTACTGTCACCAACTCTCTTTCTTCTGCATATCAATGATATGCTTTCCCTCGGGAACATTCATTGCTATGCAGATGACAGTACATTGCACGGGAGTTACTCGGTTCGTCCGACGGCGGGGCGATCTGTGATAGAGGAGGAGAGACGACATCTCGTGGGTGATCTCGACCGAAACCTCGACAGTATCTCCCAATGGGGTGCCGAGAACTTGGTCGAGTTCAATGCCCACAAAACACAGGCGTATGCATTTACAGCGAAAAAATCCCCTTTCCTTCCCCTACCCACTCTTCAGAATGCAATATTACCAATGGAGGACAATCTAGACATCCTTGGCATAGACGTTCGTCGAGAGCTCAATAACACAAAATACATTGAGAGATATATTGGGCTAGCTTCGCGGAAACTCGGAATACTGAACAAGGTAAAGCGATTCTTTACACCGCACCAGAGGTGTCTGCTGTACAAAACGCAGATTAGACCCTGCGTTGAATACTGCTCTCACCTCTGGGACGGCTCCGCGAAGTATTTACACACTCGACGCTATGCAGCGACGCGCTGTTCGCATTATAGACTGTCCGGAGGTAACAGGAAGCCTTGAGCCGCTAGCCCAGCGCCGAACAATTGGTTCATTGGCCGCGTTCTACCGTATTTACCACGGTGAGTGTTCTGAAGAGCTCTTCAACCTGATCCCACCCTCTCCCTTCCGATCCCGAACAACGCGTGCCGGGCAGAGATGTCACCCTCATACCGTGGAAACCGTCTTCGCGAGAACCAAGCGTTTTAAACGATCGTTTCTCTGCCGAACGATGGTGGCTTGGAACGCCCTGCCTGCGCACGTGTTTCCTCCAACATATAACCCTGGGCTCTTTAAGCGAAGCGTGAAGAGGCACATTACTGGGTCGTCAAGTTGAGGGCCACTCTCTATAGTATTCCTGTGTACTGTGAGAGTCGCCCTCAATTGCCAGACGTCGCCTCAGCTTACCATCAGGCGGGTGGCGTCAATTTGTCGACATAAATATAAAAAAAAAAAAAAAAAAATGTTTCTTTCTTTCTTTACCTATAGGTACTGTTTATTCAAATTGAGCGGATTACATAATATACCGACTAAGATGTTCGTAATCTGGTTTTATAATGAAAAAGTCTTTGAGGTTGTTGTTCTTTCATCAATTCAATAAATATTTATAGTCTTCAATTTGTGAACTTTTCTTATTTTTGGTCTTCGAAGGTTGGATTTGGAAATTAACTATCGATTTTAAATTTACAAGTCCCTTAGCTACGTCTCATGGCTTGGCCTTACTTGTTCCTCATCCACCAATATACCAATTCTTACATACCTATATACCTATATAAAAAAATAATATTCATATAACTATATAAAAAAAATATGGATGACAATAAAATATTAATAAATTAATACATTATACTGTCATAAAGTGATATAAAATATACATAATCAAATCTTATAGTAACAACCTTTTGAGACGAATTTATTTAACAAGATAATAATTTAACTGAAAATTTATACGAAATCCCGTGTGCCCATTTAGTGACAATGTGACGACGCCTTGAGGATGATTTATTCAGTACCTACTACGAGTATAATGCCAGATTCTTAGGAATACCAAGTCTTACAATTTTGACAGTAACATGGGCAAGCGCCAAGTTAATGATAAAACTTTTAAGAGCCTCGTTTCAACGATGTTTTACAAACAAGTGCTATTTTTATGTCCCTATTCGTTCGCACATTATTATCAATAAAGATGACTCTTAAAATTTGAATTTACGAGAGAAATTTTGCGTTTAAAAAAGAATTCACTGAAGCTGGTATTTACTCTTATCTAAATCATTACGGTGAAACAAAAATATTATGGTGATCATGTCCTCCTTTTGTATGTGTGTGGGCGTGACTTGTGATCCCTGATTGCATCACAAGAACAGAACAACTGGAGGAAGGTTTGGGACGCATCTTATAAGAGTACATACATACATATTTTTGCATCTATGTATCCAAATGGGTTGTCTATTGTTTGCCCGAAGATTATATACCATAATGATCATATTCCCGAATTTCTTTTGCCCGAATTTAATTTGCCCGAATGTTTTGTTTGCCCTAAAAGACATATGTTGGGAAACCAACATGTAATTTACCAACGGTATGGTCAAATTGACCTTTAGCCATATCGGTGTTAGTACAAAAGAACGTGTGTGGTGGCAACACTGCAGAAATATGTATCCGTTCTCTCTTCCCTCGTGTACGTGGTTCAATATAGACGTGTGAAAGTTGTACGCTGTTGTTTCACTGGATCTGCCCCTATCTACAACATAATACAGTCCACTACAACTCCATCTGGCACGGCTATTAGGAGAAGGCTACATTTCCTCCCTAAGGCCATTTTTTCCTACATGGTCCTTCGACAGTGAGTGCGCCGTGTACAGCTTCGACATCACGCGTCCGGAAGTACGTACAGAAGTCGAGCAATCGTGTTCGCATCTATCAAGAATAGTGTGTGCATAAAAGTGTATCGTCAATTAATCGTCAATAAAAGTCATAGTATTCGTGGTTTTTGCAAAAATACAAGTACCTAAAAGTGTTATACGCGTTCGTGTTCGAGTTAAGTTTCCGTTTCCGGCGCCGAAGGCGTCGCGACAAGCAGAGCAACCTGATTCGCAAATTCAAATTTTGCGCGCCTACAGAAGTGTCAAGTAGAGAACCAATTAGGAGCAACGCTTCTGTCAAAGACGCGTTCCCCTGCTCACTATTGGTCGGATAGTGTTTCCCCAAGCTACTACTGCATCAACCGTGGCGCTGCTGCCAATACCAGCGTCTCTGATTGGACGCCCAAGTTGCTGCAAATGGCTGCGACTGCGACTACGCCATTACTTACCTACGTCGCGTCGGTGAAGAAAGATACTTACTCCATCTTACTTTCGTAATTGTTTGTTTTGTGTTTGAACTTTGAACAATTTCGTAAAATAATTGCGCTTTGGGACTTTAGTGTGCTTAAACCTGTTTATTTCTGTAAACTATCTATAATTATTTGTGTAAAGTGTAACTGGCAAGATGACGACTGAGGTTAATACAGTCAACAAGACTGAACTCGACAGGGCTTTGCTAAGGAAAAGGTCTGCGTTGAAGGGCACAATTACAAAACATATTAACTACTTTGCTGATAGCAATAGTGTCGATACTAGCCGCGAATCTTTGTTAGTTAAAGAAGAACGCCTAAGGGCCACTTTCGAAAAGTTCGATGCCATTAATTTAGAAATTTGCGCGTCCGATCCTAGTGCCGTCGACATTGAAGTCGAGGCCAAGGTCATGGACACACTTGTTGTCATAAAGAAATTGCTTTCCAAAGAAGTGTTATGCCCGCCAGCTAAGTCCCAGACCTCTGTGAAACAGTGTAAACTACCACAAATTTGTGTTCCAAATTTCCAAGGTCAGTATTCTCAATATAAATCATTTATTAGTCTTTTCGATGCTCTCATCGACAAGAACCCTGGCTTGGAAAGTGTTCAAAAGTTATTTTATCTGCGTAGTTTTTTACAGTGTGAACCTTTAGAGCTTATTAAAAATTTACCTTTGGTGTCTGAAAGCTACTTAGCAGCAAAAACTATCATTCTGCCGTGGTATAACTAGAATGCCGTTATCTACCGAAACCACTTTTTTAAATAAGCGCGAAAAACGTGAGAAAATCTTTAAATTGATGTAACTCATTAATGACAAATCATAACTAAAAATTAAAAATATCAAAAGATAGGTAAATTGGAGTACTTTTAAATGCCATCTATGAATTTTAGTACTTAGAACATATTTTTATATAAAAAACGTTTTATGCGTTTTAGTTTAACATCTCTAATACAAAGAGGTCAGAGGGTATAAGCTAAAACGCCGCTATGCATAGCGTAACGGCATTTTAGTGTAAAACTAATAAGAAATAACAATGTCCAATAATATTGTTACGAGCCGGGGTTCTACGGAATGGAAAATGCCGATCGAACTACCTCAAAACACTTTATTTAATACACCACTTATTTACACTTCACTATAAGCTACACTTAAAGTCACTGAATACTTTTAATCGCACTTGAACTCGCAGGTATAACTCGTATTATCGCTCTGGAAATACTGATCCCCCGCCACCGAAGTGCTCCGCCTTTATAGTACGGTCATTACTCTAGATTACTCTAGAATCTTCACGGAAGAATTATCGCGAACATTCCACACCTTCGAGATGCTTCTAGATAACACGTTACATAGAAGTACCTTGACAGAACATTCCCGAAAGACGTTACGTAGTAGTACTGCGATTTGCTACTAGATGGCGCCGAGTTTGGTCGTCTTATTACTCGCTACGAGATGGCGTTACACTGCCCCCTCCTAAGACATGCTCGTCCCGAGCATTGTCAGGCCCATAATATCGCGCCAATCGATCCACATGAACTATCTTTGGCGCACTTCTTGGACTCTTCCGTATTCGGTAAGTGACATCGTTAATCTTGGTCACAACTCGGTATGGTCCATCTCATTTAGCTTGCAGCTTAGGAGACTTCCCTTTACTGCGGACTGGGTTATGTAACCACACTAACGAACCTTCATCGAAGCTCTTATTGTTTGTCTTTCGGTCGTAACGGGTCTTCATCTTTTCAGACATTTGTTGACCTGATTGTCTTACATGCTCATAAATGTCATTCATCCTGCTGCGCAAGTCATTCGCATAATCAGTGATATTGCGTGGAGCGTCAGGTGGTATACCGGTTAGTAAGACGGCAGGCAACCGTAATTCTCTTCCAAAGTTCGCATAAGCTGGTGTCACTGACGTGCTTTCGTGAACCGCACTTCGGTAAGAAAAAAGAAACGGTTGGATGTGCTTGTCCCAATCTTTTTGCCTGCTTTCCACAACTTTTGCCAGATATCTCTCCAATGTCTGATTAAATCGCTCCACCATTCCATCTGACTGCGGGTGGTAAGAGGTCGTTCTGGTTTTGTGAGTACCCATGACCCGACACATTTCCTGGAACACCTGAGATTCAAAATTTCTTCCTTGATCGCTATGGATTTCTAGAGGCACCCCGAAACGACAGAAGACTTCGTGAACTAATTTATCTGCGACCGTAGTAGCTTCTTGATTAGGTATAGCGAAGACTTCTGGCCACTTCGTGAAATAATCCATCACAACCATGAAGTACTTGTTTCCGCTTTCACTTTCAGGAAATGGTCCCGCAACATCTAGGGCTATCCTTTCCATGGTGCCCCAACGTTATACAGTTTCAGTGCACCTCTGCTCCGTGTATGAGGTCCTTTCACAGCAGCACAACTCGTACATTTGCGACACCAGTCCTCAACGTCGTCGCGACAGTGGATCCAGTAAAACCGCTCACGTATGTTCAACAGAGTCCTTTTTACTCCCATATGGCCCCCTGAACATCCATTATGGTAGAGCTGTAGCACATCTGGGACCTTAACTTTAGGGACGACCATTTGCAAATGACAGCTGTCTCCTCGAGCATTTTCCCATTTGCGGCACAAGACTCCATCCTGAATAACTAAACTGTCCCATTGCGCCCAATAACTTTTTGTGATTGAACTCATTGAAGCGACGTCACTCCACATGGGTTTAGGAGCACTTGCTTTAATCCACCCAAATATTGGCTTGATGTCTGCGTCGTCCTGTTGAGCATGTTGTAGGCTTTCTTTCCATTCGTCGCTCAGATCCGTTTTAAGCATCTTCACAGGTATGGCTACCTTTATCTCCTGTTTGGCACAGTGCTTACGGTCTTCAGGGCAAGGTCTTCTTGACAATGCGTCTGCGTTGCCATGGAATCTGCCATCCTGGGTTTGTGAGATCGAAACCTTTGGGGCTCTTCTAACATCAGCCGGCACCCGCCACGCAGTCCTGGCTATTGTTCGTTTTCCCTGCCGTTGCTGGGCGGTGACGTTAGTCACCTTATCCTCTTGGGAACGACTTTCTTCTCTTTCAGCAGTCCGCTTTGGGCAACTGGATCGAAGGTGGCCCCTCTCACCACATGTGTAGCACCTAGGGCTATACCTCGTGAAACGGTCGCGAGCCGGTGATGCTACAACTTCCCTGACGCGGTGAGATCGATGATCTTTCCGTACGGCTTCGACCTCCAAAGCATGAGCCAAGGCGTCTTCGAGAGTCTCATGGTGCCCGAGCCTCACAGCAGCCCTGACTTCCAGGTCGTGGATGCCGTCGATGAATGCTTGCACCAGATTCCCATTGATGAGCGCAGGTACCGACTGGTATGCTTTCCGTACCAGCTTCTCTACTTCCAGGGCCCACTGTTGCAAGTTTTCGCCAGTGCGCTGGACACGATCCTTCAGCTGCGCACGATACACGTGTTCCAGGTGAGCGTCACCGTATCTGGCTTCCAAGGCTTCTAGTAGCTGCTCGTAGGATACATCGTCTCCGAGAGCTTCTAGGATGGTTAACGCCTTGTCTCGCAGACCCAATGTAAGCGCAGTCATGGCCTGGGCTTTGCTCCACCCGTTTGCCTTCTTAACGGCCTCAAACTGCTTTTTATAGGCCGACCATGATGATGTCCCATCGAATGGAGGTACTTTAAATCCACGTGCTGAAGGTACAGCAGGTAAGGAAGTCGCATTCCCATCTCCAGCTTTCAGATTTCCCAGCTCTTTCCTCACATATTCTGTAATCTGGTTTTTTACATCTTCTATCCGTGTTTCGGCTTCCGTGATGCGGTTCTCAACATGATGAACTTGATCCTTCATCACATTCATCTCCTTGCCAAAAGTCGCTCGAAGATCTTTCATGAGGAGCATCTGTTCCTCCTGGCGGCGTGTCTGTTCCTCCTGGCGGCGTGCCTGCTCCTCCTTGTCGCGCAGCAGCTGTTCTTCCAACCGGCGGGCCTGCTCCTCCTGGCGGCGTGCCTGCTCCTCCTGGCGGCGTGCCTGCTCCTCCTTGTCACGCAGTAGCTGTTCTTCCAACCGGCGGGCCTGCTCCTCCTGGCGGCGTGCCTGCTCCTCCTGGCGGCGTGCCTGCTCCTCCTTGTCCCGCAGCAGCTGTTCTTCCAACCGGCGGGCTTGCTCCTCCTGGTGACGGGCCTGCTCCTCCTGGCGACGGGCTTGCTCCTCCTGGTGGCGGGCCTGCTCCTCCTGGCGACGGGCTTGCTCCTGTAGCATCGCCATCAGCGCAGCAAAGTCTGGAGGTGCTGGCGCTGGAGATACCGTGGGCGGGCCTGCTTCCACCGTTGGCTGCTCCTGACCACCCAACCTCTCCGGCGTATTACCTCCGAAGCGCCTGCTGTCCAACTCCTGCTGGCGCTGACCCCTGGTACGGACGCCCTCTGTGTCTTCTTTCGGTAACACCGGCATTGTCCAAATCCCCAATTCTGACACCAATTGTTACGAGCCGGGGTTCTACGGAATGGAAAATGCCGATCGAACTACCTCAAAACACTTTATTTAATACACCACTTATTTACACTTCACTATAAGCTACACTTAAAGTCACTGAATACTTTTAATCGCACTTGAACTCGCAGGTATAACTCGTATTATCGCTCTGGAAATACTGATCCCCCGCCACCGAAGTGCTCCGCCTTTATAGTACGGTCATTA
>CAUVZR010000060.1:0-17999 GCA_963556515.1 Nudaria mundana | reverse complement strand
GACCCGCATTCAGCGTTCGTTCAGAAAGCTGGCCATCCAGGTGCACAGTTGAGGAGGTAGACCATATGCCAGAAGCTTGGAAAGGAGCGAAGCATGCCAGACTCTATCGAAGGCTTTGGCGATGTCCAGGCTAATCGCCAAGGACTCGCCGTGCCTTTCCATAGCCTCACCCCAGACATGCGTTACGAATGCCAGAAGATCACCCGTTGATCGTTTTGGCCTGAAGCCGTATTGCCGATCATTTAGTAGCGAGTGATCTTCAAGGTATCGCATGAGCTGCTTGTTGATGAGGAGCTCAACACCTTGCAGATGACTGAGGTGACAGCTATGGGTCGATAGTTGCCCGGATCAGACCGATCCCTTTTCTTGGGGATCGGTTGTACGTTCGCCTCTTTCCAGACCTCCGGCACGATTCCTGTGGAGTAAGACAGGCGGTACAGACGAGTTAGTACAGGAGACAACTCAGCTGCGCATTTCCGTAGTACCACCGCCGGAATGCCGTCAGGGCCACTGGCTTTCCGCGTGTCGAGTGATCGCAGCACTGCCCGTACATCGCATTGCCTGAGTACAATGTCAGGCATAGTGTAGCCACAGTTGGCGATGACGGTCGTCGACCCGGGAATTAGCCGCAAAGAGGTCTGCGAGCATATCCGCTTTCTCTTGGGCTTTGTGAGCCAGTGTTCCATCTGGGTAACGCAGCGGTGGCAGCGAGGGCTGACAGAAGTTAGATTGCACGGCCTTGGCCAGTTGCCAGTATCCACGGCTGCCCGTGGGATGGGAAGTGAGCTCCTGACCAAGCCGCGCGATGCGCTGGGCATCCGCTCTCTTAAAGGCCCTCTTGCTGGATTTTGTGGCCCGGCCTAAACGGCTGGAGGAGTTCAGTGACATACACACGTACAGTAGAATTATATATATAAAGATTATAAAAGAGGTACAAATATTATTGAGGGGCTCGTGGTTTAGTGGTAACCGATTAGGTTAACTAACTCATTGCTAAGATTAAGCAACATCTAGTCAGGCTGGTTTTAAGGTGGGTGGCCGTTTCTTAAGACATCAAGAACCCTCCGTCCCTCGGAAAACACGTTAAGCCTCGGTCCCAGTTGTCATACGAACACCTATGGCAGTCGTTACGGGTATTTGGAGTCCTAAAATAAAATCCTCGTGGTCTAACTACAGAACTTCGATATCGCCCATGGTCAGAGGTCAGAATATGGAAGTTGCTCTACGGAAAATTTCGATGTGAGTGAAACATCGCAGTTGTCATTTCATAAAGTTATTAACAAATGTGTTGGAAAAATTTTGATGACAGTTTGTTATGTATAATATAAAAAAAACCGGCCAAGTGAAAGAAAGAAAGAAAGAAGAAAGAAAAAGAAAAACGACCACGCATAGAATAAGGTTCTGTAGTCACATATAACCTCTTTAACTCCTGAACTAACAGAGTTATTGGATCCATTAATAGTTTTGCTTTAAAGTTGGATACTAGGCAAGCATAAAACCCACATCATTGTCCACAGATTTTCAGATGGAGTTTTACCAAAGAAATTAGCTATAAAGTTGAATAACTCGCAAACGAATACTTAAATCAAAAAATCGTCTAAGCAACCTCTCCATGTTTTTAAAAGACACTCCGGGGTTGACGCATGAACAAAATTACAAATTCTGGTTACGTGTTGTATGTACGTAGGTACATACAACACGTAACTAAATTAAATATTTTTCATAAATTTCTTATAGCACGTTGTCAACGTAGTAAATACACATATCCATGCTAAGTTTCATGTTTCTAGCACTCACCGATTAGGAGGAAAGCCGAGGACAGGCGGACAGACAGACAGGACGAAACTATAAGGGTTCCAAAACTTGAACTACGGAACCCTAAATACCGCAACTAATTAATAAAATAATTAGTAAATAAAGATCAAATTAGAATTGAAATAGAGTTAGTTGTCCCGTTATTAACCATCGATTTTACTAATTACCTACTAATTTGGAACTGAAAAACAAATCATCAGTCCTTAGTCTATGGTTTATTTCCCGCCAAAAAAAGAAGTGTGGAACCGACATTTTTTTCCCTAAGTCCGTGACAAATTGTCAGTAATTACGACATAGGCCGAAAGAGATTATAGATGTCATTTACATGGATTACAAATGTTAAATAGATTATTTTTATTTATTGAACAAAAAGACGAAGAAGTGGGTGTAGATAGAGGCGCTATATACAGCCATGTTTCGTCAGGGTTTATCCGCGTGGGGTATTTTTCTAGTGCCCAATTCCCAGGGGAATATATGCCCAGGATAAAAATTAGCCTAAATTACTCATTGTAAGATTCGTATAAGTCCCGTTTAAATCAGTTTAGCCGTTTCAGAGATTCGGCTGAAAAAACAGACCCACATAGACAAGTTATTACTTAATATGCAAAAGAAAAAAAATCTATTTTTAAATTATCTGTTATAGCGCCATCTATTGGCGAGTAGCGAAACTAACATTTTAAATTTTACAAAATAAAAAATAGAGACCACACTAATATCACTTTCCTAGCAACCCTACAATTTTTGGCTTCACTTCTTGGATCGAATCAAATATTTTTAGTTTGTAACAGAGAATTGTTTATTATGAGTAGGTACCTACCTATTTATTTTTTATTGACTGAGGGAGCGAAGCGACCGAAGGTTCCGTTTCAACTCGTAGACTGGGGAGAATTTCTTTCGTCTGTACCCATCTACGGGTTCTGTCAGATCATGTTTGAGGCCGTAGTTATCAACCGATTTGCATGAAACTTTACACACACACTCCTGGCTTACAATGAATAACATTTGAATTATATTTTTTGGATTGGATGACAAATGAAAGAGTAATAAAGAAAATTAAAGAAGAAATTTTCTAAACAAAGCCGCTCCCGAAGTCTACGGTTCACAGAACCACTAGTTTTATCTGTGTTAATCACTAAAGGACATATTACTGAGTCCTCTCTAATATGTGACTACAGTGCCCAAAGACTTATGAATTGGCTGATGATTAACTGATTATTGTAAAAGTTAACCTTAGAATGCAACAGGGAGCCCTAGGATGCAATAGAGAGACAGTTCATATAGTATAACAATGCCTATTTTTAGGAATAATTACATATTAAGTGACTGACGAAATGTAGGCGGAATACTGTCTCTGTCTACCCCTGCGATGATAAAGACGTGATTCTTTGTATATAGATTGCGTTGTATTATATTAATTTCTATTAGATGGATGCAGGATAGGGACCAAGAACTTGTGAACACTGGCAGTTCCTGTAAAAATAATTTAAAATTCGAAAACCATGCATTTTTCAAAGCACTCACAATAACTGATTTCCTATTCGGCCTGTACCAACACCACAAAGCCGGCAAATCGCAATAATTTGAAAATTGAATTCGATATTCGACTCTCACAACGCGGCCTTCGTTATTCACTTTTTAAATTGTACTTTTAATTGCAATGGCAACCCGTAGGCATTTAATTAAAAGAGGAGACGACACGTCCTCGGTAACTGTCGAAAGAGTATTGAGTTCAACGTAGGCGAACGCTGTCCAGTAAAGAGATGGTCCTTGTTATGTGTGTGCGTCGATTATATTTATTACATCAGCTAGTTACTATAAACAAGCTAACACGACACTTCAAAGAGATCGATCGATTATTAGAAGACTAACAGACAGGAGCATTACCTGGATTCATGAATAACAAAAATAGATCTTTATATACTTAGTACCACTACAAAACTTTAGTAAATTACTTATTCCCGAAGGTATTTCAGTCAATAAAGCTTAATCAATATAATAATAAAGCTTAAACAATTCAATTTTGAAATGTTCAATAATGATAATGAAACTGATTGGATAAATATAGGTAACTAGTAAGTAAGACATTTGCAATAATCCACCCATTGAAAAGTGGGTCAGCACTTCAAACAGTTCCATTATGCATTACGATACGTTCGAAAATGGATTCATCTTATAAATTACAATTTAGTATAAATGTGTTCCAACGAAGACTTCAAACTTTAAAGCATTTAAAAAAAATATTTGACCTTGTTTAAACCTTACCTTATTGTTACGAAGACTTATTTTAAATAATTCAAATACAGAACACAAGAAAGAATCACACTTTTTTAAATTCAAAATGGCGCGCAATACTGTGGCGTGTTCTAACTAAAGTAGTTATAACATCTGACTCAAGTGTTGATGGTGTATTCCAATATAATAGTTAGTGGTTAGTTTATTTTTATTCTGTAACTGAGAAAATTTCATTGTGTAGTTAGTTCATTCGTTCATTAATCAATTTGCAGACACAGTGCGAACATGTGCGTTTGATCTAAGAAGTTGTTAAGAAAAAGGTAAAACAAAAAGTGTTGAAAGGGTACGAAAAAGTTCTTACAAGAAATCAACGGGACACTGGAATATGGATTGAGATTGAAATATTCTGGAAACCAGCAATAAGTTCGCCGCCTATTACTTACAAATAGAATAGGATACGATAAGATCTTCTTGCGGTCTTGCTTGATAGATTGATTACTGTGGATTGCGGTTTTCACGGACAGACTAAGCTTAACTCAGGGCAAAGGCTTTGTTTCATAATAATCGAATCCTACTAGCGGTTTTTCGAGACTTCATCCGCGTGGTAAGGTTACGTTGCTTTTGCAACATATTCAACCGTCTTCCAAAAAAGGAAAAGTATATTACCTTGCCTTTTTTATTTAATTGGAAGCTACTACTTCCCAAGTGGTCTCATTTCAATTTGGTCCCATTCCGACAACTATTTAGTCCCATTTCGGTAGTTTGAAGTCGGTTGCTGCGTCAATTTTTGACGTGTATTTTTTTCTTTGCTAATTCGCTCCGTTCTATCGTAGCGTTATGTTATATAGCCTATGTTACTCACTAACAAACTAGCTTTAGATAGATGGAAGAATTTTTCAAATCGGTCCAGTTATTGCAGAGACTGTTCAATGCAAAATTGCAAACAAAAATATACCTAATATTTCGTTTTTAAAATATTCTAGCTGATTGCCGTGGCTTCGCCCGCGCGTGATAACAGTGATAACACTATATGGTACAGTATAAGGACGTACTTAGTGCAAGCTAGTTAAATATTTAATAAGTGTGATGCGCGGCAATACCCGCCGCCGAACACTGTCGCTATGAGTTTGCAAACACTCATAGCCAACGAGTTGTTGGCATTCATACAGCATGCCATCGACACTATGGACGAAGTTAGCATCCTGCAGATCTGCAAGACTAACTTCAAAGAAGAGGATGTGAGTAGTAGTAAGAGACTACTATTCCAGACGCTGGGTAAGCTCGACGAGATGCCACCTCGACGGAGAGATGGTACCGAGAAGAGTATCCAAGACATCGTCACCTTACTGAAGGTGACCGACCCGGACGACGTGCCTGCTTTCGTCGCGAAAAAACTGCCTCCCGTGACATTTGATCACGTCGACGTCACCAGGTTGCTTAAGGATATCACATCCTTGAAAGCAAGCCTGGCCGCAATGGACTTGAAGATGGAAGCGTCAGAACGCACGATTGGTGAGCTGCGGGCCGAGGTAGTGTTACTACGTAGCACTATTTCTACAAGTAGGTCATCGGATGCCGCGAACGTTAACCTCCGTCGTGGTGAACAAAATGCACCGCTTAGGAGTTTTGCGTCGCCGAGCGAGTTTGCGTCACCGGTAGTGGAATTTGCCGACAGGGCGAATTGCTCCGCCGTCCCCGTTGCGTCAGCGGTAGCGGGGAAGGTTGTGGGTCAAATAGGTATGTCATCACCTAATCGTTCCTACGGTTCCTACGCTAACAAAGCCGCAACCAAAAAACCCGCTGAACCTAGAAGCAGGCAGGAGAGGAAAGGTAAAAAACGACAGGAGCCCCTTCTGCCGAAACCGAAGATCCTGAAAAAGGACGCGTGCGACAAGGATGGCTTCATCAAGGTAGAAAAGAAGAAGCGGAAGCCTCCATGGGGGGGGGGGCGCGGAGACGGAGACGGCTTCGTGTGGGACTCCCGGCCCTAGAATGGAAGGCGGGCCTGACTACCCACTAAAACCTATCCACAGTGTTTGTCCTTCGCCTTAGCCGGGCCGCAGGCAGGAACTATTACACGGCATATTACTCAGGGTTAATGTAGCTACATAGCTGTTAAAGAATTTTCAGAATCGGTTCAGTAGTTACGGAACCGTTTTAATTTAAACAAACCACGAAATCTTTTCTCTATATAATATTAGGTATAGTATAGCGTATAGATTTAGAATCCACACAGGCTGAGATGCTTCCAGCGGGCAACAGCTAATCCATACAGATGACATAATATACGTATAAATAAAATTGAAGTGTCTGACATAATATACGTACTTACCAAAAGTGCTAAACAGTACAAGTTTAATGATCCGACAGTTTTAACAACTTAATTTACCAGAGAACGAGTCGTAAAGTACTCATGCGCAGATAACTGCCAACTCAAAAACTGTGAAGACGATAGTTATTTCCAGAGAAAAACTGGTCTAGCCACAGCGCTACTATATCGTTATTGGATTACGGAGGTCAGATGGCAGTCGCTTGACAGAAAATATCGAAGTTCAGCTGCTTTGCAGTTAGACTAGAATGCCGACCCCAACTGGGATAGGAAAAGGTGCAGTGGATGATGAGTTATCTTTCAGTGACTTTCACATGAGTCCGAGACGCCACGTCACGAGGCTGGCACGTAAGATTTTGTTACCTTTCATCAACATTTCATCACAAGGCAACGGGTTTCAAATAGCTGCTTATTTTATTACATTAATTCAGCCATTTTGGACATAACCCACTTTCTAGAGTGCCTGGTGACAACAATAGGCTTGCCTCTTATTACGTGGGACTCACAATACTGGCAAATTGTGGGTGTGTAATGCGCCACTGCCTACTCCTTCGGATATATAGGCGTGATATGTGTGTGTGTGTGGTGTGTGTGTGTGTGTGTGTGTGTGTGTGTGTGTGTGTGTGTGTGTGTGTGACTTTCAGTTGCCCCTCGCTTCGGCTTGTGATAGAATCTTGCAAGTTAAAGTTAACACACTTCCCGGTTTGTAGGTTTGTTAATAGAAAATATCCCACGGACTCTTTAAGGTCTTGAAGATTGGAAACTTAAAAGCTATTCCACCCGGGCAACACGGTGTGGTACCTACAAAATTAGTGCTTAGTACGTAATTAGTGCCCACCTCTGCAAATAGTTGTGATTATATGCAAGTATGACATGTATGTGTCGTACAATATGCAACTGGTAAATGTCAGACGTGAGCTAATTACATCGCAGACGGATAAGAATAAACCGCGTCATTTACTGCATCGTTTTGTTGTGATCGTCTTTGATTAGTGTTTATGGAGTATGGACGCAATTGGGAGGTTTTTTTTTCACTTATTAGGATAGGATAGGGATGCTCTTTTTGTCATCTAGGGATCCTCCATCAGGGAGCCAGGCTTGCTGTCAGTTCGCGGTTATGTCGGGTATTTCTGTCAGGACCTAGTCTGTCTGTCACCCGAGATTAATATGCTTTTTACATGTGTTAAATTTAAAGTTGATGGCCACGTTCTATATTAGGTACAGATGTGTGATATGATATGAACGTGGAATTTAAAAGACTCGTAATTACAGTGTTAAACACAGTTAGGTATATTATTACAATAGATATATTAAAACCATATCGACACAGAATATTTATGTTAGGGAGTAATGGAGGATTTGCTAGCAAAATATACCTACATGTAATTGACATTTGAAAAAATCAAGGTACAATCTATGTAAGTACCTGTATTACCGGGCGCCAATGGAAATATCTTCTGCGTGAGTACTAGAGACGCCCGGCAACGGACGTAAGAGCAGCCGCGCAATTAAAAAAAAGAACCTGTATTTACTTAATTTATGTTAAGAAAACATATGAAATGTCAAAAATTGAGTCTAAGCAGTTCGTTAAATTATTTGATATAAAGTCTCATAAACCTAATCTAACAGCGGACGTCCCAGAAATATAGTGACATTTTGTAACCTCACTGGTTACGGTATTGCCTCTGCGTAAACTGACATTACTGACATCTTAACTGATGGTGTTTTTGGAACGCCACCAAACTGACATAATAGTGATAATTTTTTTTTTATATTAGATGACACTTCCGATAAGCTGTCAAATATAACAGTTGATTGAACGCTGGGTAAAGAATAGTTTAAAGGTATTTTTAAAAATAGAATACCTACGCCAGTAGTACTACGTTTTAGTTACCTACATTTAGGTTTGTTTCTTAAGAGTCTGTGTCTTAAGAAATGGTCACCCATCCTAAAACCGGCCTGCCTCGATGTTGCTTAACCTTTGCAATGTGTTAACATTGTCAGTTACCACTAGACCACGAGCCACCCTCAAAAAAGTTATTAACCAAAAATATGTCAACAACCGATTTTCATGATTTTTTCACTCAAAAATCAAGCATTCTCAGGAACAGGTTTTGTTCGAGACCAAGTTTTGATTTAGGACCCTCAAAAAAAGATATTGACCAAAAATATGACAATAGTCGCTTCGCTCAATTGCATGCTGCAGCGCAGTACCACGGCAGCGACCGCAGCGAGTAGTTATTAATAATGTGTCAAAATGTCAAATCATAACGTTAGATGCCTTTTAGATTTTAAAACTTAAGAGTCCGTATGCAGAATCGAAACAGGCGGAATTAGGTATTTGACACATTTTGTGCGTGAGTCCGGAGTTACCGATGGCGGTCAGCCAGTAGGTACGGCGATTACATTTTATAATAATAGTGTCTTGTGTGGGGGAGGTGAAAAGAGGGCTAGGAGAGGGTTGTTTTTTCTCTCTCCTTAAATTCAAGAAAAGACCCTCTATACTCGTATGATCCCGTAATCAAAACTCCTCTACCTTTCCTCTGTCGTTGCACTCTCAAAGGGGGGGCGAGGGCTAATTTTTTTTCCTAATCAAAATCATTTGACCTCCTCTATACAAAGGGGCTCTACCAACATATTTAGGGCCCCAGCGAACTCATCTGCTAGTGGCGTACCTGCTGATCAACGGACGAGGCTCGTTAATTTACGGTACCTATGAAGTGGCTTCGGTCCCTACGTGGGTACCGGGTGTTGGTCCGGGGGGTGCCACCGTGCAACTGTGCTAAAGCCCCACAAGTAACCCAGCCCAGGCTGGTTGCGTAAGGGGTTCAACAGCTGCACCGCCGGGCCCGGGGCCATGTATGGTGCAGCAGGCATGGGACCAGTGGGGGCAAAGCGGAGTCTAGTGTGGGTGGTGTGGGTCGATTCGCCGGCCAGGGAGACCCTTAGCAACGGCGTTGCCGCGGCCGCCCGGCCCGCCTGGGACCAACCACACCAGGAGGCTGCCCCACATGTTCTCGCGCATAATCCTGATGTGGGATCGCCGCTCCGGGTGGTAACCGGTGTGGGATAGCGGCGGCCTTGCACCAGGGGGGTTTGGTAGCCCTTCCGTCCGGCGGGTCGGCTCCAACCTAACCGCACGGTTCCAGACGAAGTTAGCCCCTGCGCTTTGTCACTTATTACTGCTGCACCAAATGTCGCCCTGTCTTCACGCTTCTTCTTCAAATTTATAATGGCAGTGCAACAGAAATAAGTAAACGTTCCACAGCGGCCCCAGGAAACCCCACAGCTTCACTTTTCGAGGTGGAGTTCACCAACATCCGTGGACTCCATGCGAACCTCGATGCCGTCCACCATACCTTGAGACGGCTCGGCCCGCTGTGACGTTCCTCACGGAGACACAAATACGCCGCCCTGACAACACGCCTTACCTGTGTTGCCCCGGTTATGTATATATGTATCGAGGAACAATACCGGGGTGCCGCAGGGGTCCGTGCTGTCACCAACTCTTTTCCTTCTGCAAATCAATGATATGCTATCCCTCGGGAACATTCATTGTTATGCAGATGACAGCACATTGCAGGCGTGTGCGTTTACAGCGAAGAAATCCCCTTTCCTTCCCCTACCCTCTCTTCAGAATGCATTATTACCAATGAAGGGCAACCTTGAGATCCTTGACATAGACGTTCGTCAAGAGCTCAATAATAAAAACTACATCGAAAGATGTATAGAGCTAGCTTCGTGGAAACTAGGAATACTGAATAAGGTAAAGCGATTCTTTACACTGCATCAGAGGTGTCTGCTGTACAAGACGCAGATTGGACCTTGCGTCGAATACTGCTCTCACTTCTGGGACGGCTCCGCGAAGTATTTGCTGGACGCTCTCGATGCTATGCAGCGTCGAGCTATCCGTATTATAGATTGTCCGGAGGTAACGGGAAGCTTTGAGCCGCTAGCTCAGCGCCGAACAATAGCTTCCTTGGCCGCATTCTACCGTATTTACCACGGCGAGCATTCTCAAGAGCTCTTCAATCTGATCCCATCTTCCTTCCGATCCCGAACAACGAGTGCCGGGCAGAGATGCCACTCCCACACAGTAGGTACATGTTCGCGAGAACCGAACGTTTTAAACGTTCGTTTCTGTGCCGAACGATACTGGCCTGGAACGCCCTGCCTGTGCACGTGTTTCCTCCCACATATAATCCTGGGTTCAGTAGGTCGTCAAGTTGAGGGCCACTCTCTATAGTATAGTGCGCTGTGAGTGACCCACAATCGCTTGACGTCGTCACGACTTACTACCAGGCGGGTGGCGTCAAATTGGCGAACCCAATACAAAAAAATAAAATAAAAAACTATCTCTATAAAATTATTACTCAGTTTGACTCTACTCGGGAGCCCCCCTTGGGGGACTGGAGGGCAAATCTCAAAAACTCGGAATTTTCCCTAGGTCCCCGAACCCCCTTTACATTTCTGCAAAAAAAACATAGGTACCTTCCCCTCCACCATCAAGGAGAACAATAAAATTGTGTCAGTGAGTGAGTATGTAATCCAGCTTTATAAAATATAACAGCTTTTTTTAACAAAAACAATGATAAATACATTCTACATAACCATTTGTTGTATTTAAAAAGAAGCCTAATCATCACAAAATAATAACTAATATTACCAAAGTATCAAAATCTCACGCCACGCTATATTCGTCTGTAGACGGCGTCGAATTTTGGCGCGCAGAGCGACACGTCCTCTCCCTGTAAGCGCTTGGCGCGGACTGCTTACTTGAGGCATGAGTCGAGTATTATAAAGCGAAATTTAGGTGTTTTTAAAAGATTATTTACAGCCTATTTTTTATTATTTCGCTTTCTTTTTTTTTGGAAATGGATTGATTTTGAACCAAGGTTTATTTATGTTGTTTTAATTTTATGAACGAGAGTTTTATGTAGCCGAAATAAGAACCAATTCATTGCCCATTTTCTCTAAAATTTGACTAACTTAAATATTTGTTTACTCAATTTTTTTTTATGAAAGTGATAAAAAGTAATCCATACATTTGATAGATGACTTTTACAAGAATACACTGTATTTTTGTAATACTTTTTAGACGTCAAAACGATTAGTGAATTTGTGATATTCTAGACCTCTTCCAGCAAAAGATACGAAAAACTACCGATTGTTTTAGGTCGATTAATCAAAATTTAATGACAAAAATAAGAAAGTAGCTCACTTATTAGATCATTATTGAAATGATATTTCATGTTGTGCATTAAAACTTATAAAAATACAGTATTTTCAGTGTAAAAACACGTCTGTAAAATCAGCGAAAACGGTAAAATTTAATAGGAGGACTCTTAAGAAGAGAATACAATTTAGTAAGAATGAAATAGAGTATCTTTTTGCCACTAGATGTCAATAATTACTGTTTTGATTCAACCCGATTTACTAGTGGTGGGAAAAGTAAAAAAAAATTACCACTAACCTCATCACAAGCATGACACCTAGGCTTCAATCTCTCTGCATAATGCCGGACACAGTATAATCTGCCATCTAATGCGCAGTACGCCAGCTCGACCAGCAGTTCGTCACATTCCGTACATGAGAAGCACGAGGGATGGAAAAATGCCTGCAATAAACATTTTAATTTAACAATTTTTTTACTTCATTTCTTTTCTAAAAGATACAGCTAATATAATATCTAATACCGACATCTAGCGGTGGATAGCAGAACTAGCACAAATAAATATGACAATAATACTTCATAGATGGCGTACTCACATCTTCGCCGATCCGTGGCGCTTGAACTGTCATGCTTCCACTTCGTATTGTTTTATTACAACCCATGCAATCCATTGACGTACCATGATGTTGACTTGCAATGCCTACAAGAAAATAAATTTAAGTTATAGTAAAATTAGTTTTCCTATTCGAAACAAGATGGCGCTGAGTGACTGAATATTACCAATATCCAATGCAATTTCATTTCTAGCAGCAACAAAATCTTCATATTGTTTTTGGTGGCCTTCGTCTATATGTAGACAATGCCCTAACGATAAGTCCTGCTTAGGTAACTGCGCAGCTAAAGCTCTTGTTCTCCAAGCCCTCCACGCAGCCGCGCCAGTGGCGCCACCAACTGCGGTAGGCGCGCGTTCTGCCAACGACGACCAATATAGTTCAGTCTGAAAAGAAACATATTTCAAGTTAATTCTAGTGGTTTAGTGGTATTACACTTACATGGAAATACATGTTTGAACTCTATCATTATATTTTTGCGTTAGTTGATAAATGGTTACAAAATGGTCATCTTAATAATCTCTCGTGTTGTAATGGCCTTTTTCCTAAAAAGTGAGTTTTAACTGCATTCTTAAATGTATTCAGAGTTACCTAAAGCTATGAATATTTATATATAGAAATGTGGAATGTCCCCCTTAGCTCTCGAGAACTGCTTATGCTCTAATGATGGTTGACCCCTCTATGGATAGCCCTCGATCTGGAGGCAAGAAAAAAAATCAAAAATTTGACCTAGCCCTAAGGGGTCAAAAGTTATAGGCCAAAACCTATGGCGTGGTGCGCCGCGAAGCACCGCGCAAGACACCGTACTAGTACATAGAAGCGCACACCGATACCCACAAAAGACTTATAAACTGTTTGCAGTCTGTGGTGCGCAAGATTTTTGTTTTAATTCCTGACCTGTTTAGCAGTGAGTCCTGGAGGGCTGTCGTAAGAATGATGATTGATTTTCGATTCCCTCAGACCGAGCCGGTCTCTGACTGACCCGAGCTCCTCATGATACACCGAGTGCTTCAAACGATCACAGCCACAAGACTTGCAGGTTTTTCTGAAAATATACAAAAATAATCTTCTAGAAACTGTTAAATACAGACACGAAAGACTACCTGGGGATCGTGCGGAGTATGGCCCTATACGGGGCTCCCGTATGGACGGCGCGGTTGACGGCCAACAACTCAACGCTCCTTAATAGACCGTTGAGGACCTTGGCCGTCAAAACAATAAGAGGGTACCGCACGATCTCCGGAGAGACTGCATGTCTCCTAGTTGGGACCCCTCCATGGAACCTGGAAGCGAGAGCCCTTGCGTCATTGTTCCAATGGCGCAAGGAGGCGCTGGAGCGGGACCACAGGCCTACGTCTCGAGAAATCGAGGACCAGCGGTCCCAACTCCACCAGGATCTCATGGAGTCATGGAGGGTGCGACTTGAGCAACCCAGGTGGGGTACCACCATCATCGCGGCGGTGAGACCGATCATGGACGATTGGCTGCAGAGGCAGCATGGTGACCTCACGTATCGTGCGACGCAGATCGTTACCGGGCATGGATGCTTCGGTAGCTATCTGTTTCGCATCCATCGTGAGGTCACACCCCGGTGTCAACACTGCGAGGTTTCCGACGTTGGTGGAGTGCTCAGCGTGGGCGAGTCAGCGCCGGGACCTCGTAGTGGGTCTGGGCGTGGATATCCTCTCGCTGGAAACCATGCTCCAAGCCATGGTCTCCAGCGCGAGTAGGTGGAACGCGGCTGTGTCCTTCTGCGAGCAAGTCATGCTTGCGAAGGAGGCGGCCGAGAGGGAGAAGGAGCGTACCCTCCTTGCCGAGTTCCGTAGTCAGCGGCGAGGGCGCCGCAGACTCATCTACGCCCAAGACCATCGACCTCCATGATCGGGGCCCGAGGACGGCGGAATCCCCACCCGCCGTCCTTACAGAAGCAGGCTAGAAGGGTTGCATGCTGCGGGGCCTTTGCCCCATAGCACGCAACCAGATTCACTCACTGACGCGGGATAAAACCCAACCCCAACGACGCGGATCCTCATCCCGACCAAACCACCGCAGAGACCACAGTGGTGGTCAAAGTCCGCCGGGCGCCACTGGAAATACCTGTTTGTAACCAGAGACGCCCGGCTACGGACGTTAGAGCGGCGGCGGCCATAGGCCACGGAATTAAAAAAAAAAACTAAAAAAGACACGAAAGACTGACCGGTGTTATACGGTAAGGTACATTATCTTCATTATCATTACATTATCATAACATAGTATAAAACAAAGTCTCTCCGTCCCTATGTATGTTTAGATCCTACTAGCTGTTGGAGAATGGGAGTCAGGGTTATGGATCCAGGCGCTCCCATCGCCCAACATCGGTACAATGTTGGACGACACAACCTTCCGCATTGCCACTTGCCTTCAGCTGGGTACACCTTGTGTATCCCCGCATCATTGCACCTGTGGAGTAGCCGTCGATAATCTGGGACACCATGGCCTTTCTTGTAGCAGAAGCGCAGGTCGTATACCTCGGCACGCTATTCTAAACGACATAATTCGTAGGGCTCTTTCCACCGTACGTGAATCAAATGGTTTAGCACGAAGCGATGGAAAGAGACCGGACGGTATGTCGTTGCTACCGTGGAAGATGGGAAGGCCGTTGGTGTGGGACGCTACATGCGTTGACACCTTAGCACCTTCACACCTTCCAAGCACATCCGGATGTGCCGGCGCTGCTGCTGCATCGGCTGAAGGCTTTAAACGGCGTAAATATGCTAACCTAGCAGGTGATTACATATTTGAGCCGTTTGGGGTTGAGACACTGGGGTCATGGGGTCCGAGTGCTCGCCGCCTTTATAGAGACATTGCTAAACGCTTAATCGATGCTTCTCAGGACCAGAAGGCTGGCTATTTTCTGGCCCAAAGAATAAGTATCGCCATCCAACGTGGCAACACAGCCAGCATTCTGGGAACCTTCCCAGTCGGCAATGACGCGGAGGATTTTTTAAACGATATTTTGTAATGTTAATATTTTTAGTCTATAATTATGTTTATTTTGTATAGTATATAATTATGTATATTGTAATTCTTACTTATATGTGAAATAACTAATTTGCACATGCATGAAGATACTAAAAATAACTTGCTCCGCTGTCGACAATGGAATATACCTTCGTCTCAAGATAATAAGACGATCATTTCAGGCGTGACAACATACAATATAACAAGCCAACTCGTTAAATCTTATCGACTTGTTGCTTCTTTGAGATTCTTCTTTTATATAATGCTAGCGGACACCCACGGCTTCCCTCGCTTGACAAATTGTATGCACAAAAACCTTCCTCGAGAACCACTCTATCCATAGGTGAAAACCGCATCAAAATCCGTTGCGTAGTTTTAAAGATCTAAGCACATATACGGACCGAAGCGACTTCGTTTTATAATATGTAGTGATAGTGATAATCATCTGTCCGTTCCTATGTATGTATGCTTAGCTCTTTACAACTACGCAACGAATTTTGATGCGGTTTTCACCAATATGGATAGAGTGATTCTCAAGGAAGGTTTAGTATATAATTTGTCAAGAAGGCGAAGTCGCGGGCATCCACTTTTACATAATTAATTAACAGTCGCAATAGAAATAACGGTAATATGAGTCTGCATAAAAACAGCCATATATCTATGTAGGAAATAGTAGGTAAGTACCTACTCTTTTAGTATCCCTAGTATTCTTTAATCTGTGCCCTTACTAACTCATATACAGATTTAATATCACAAAAGAAATGACGGCATGCCTTCGACGCGACATGTACTTATTGAAATGCTAAGTGCGACAGCTCAATCTCAATACAATGTCTGACTGCTCAAGAAACTGATATAATAAACATAAATAGTAATAAATACCACCAAACTTATTGTCCTGTGTGAATATAGTTACAAGCTAAAGTTCGGTCGGAGTATGCTCATTTTGTATTTTAATGTGCTATTAGCCTTAGGATAACAGATCCATATAAGTATGGGCAGTGTCAGTCAAAATACCAACGAAATCGCAGAAAATGTCGGTCACGTGACCTAATTGACACATTTTTAAATTACATGCAATACCATTTTTTACATGCTTTATTTTGACTCAAACTTACATTGTAAACTAGGTATTTTTTTTTATATTGGGTTCGCCCAATTGACGCCGTCAGCCTGGTGATAAGTCGTGACGACGTCTAGCGATTGTGGGCCACTCTCAGCATACAATACTATAGAGAGTGGCCCTCAACTTGACAACCTACTGATGTGCCTCTTCACGCTCCGCTTAAAGAACTCAGGATTATATGTGGGAGGTGCACAGGCAGGGCGTTCCAGGCCACTATCGTTCGGCAGAAAAACGAACGTTTAAAACGCTCGGTTCTCGCGAACATTCTGTCCACTGTGTAGGAGTGGCATCTCTGCCGGCACGCGTTGTTCGGGATCGGAAGGAAGAGGGTGGGATCAGATTGAAGAGCTCTTTCAGAACACTCGCCGTGGTAAATACGGTAGAATGCGGCCAAGGAAGCTATTGTTCGGTCGCTGAGCTAGCGGCTCAAGGCTTCCCTTTACCTCGGACAACCTATAATACGAATAGCCCGTCGCTGCAATAGCGTCGAGAGCGTCCAGCAGATACTTCGCGGAGCCGTCCCAGAGGTGAGAGCAGTATTCGACGCAGGGTCTAATCTGCGTCTTGTACAGCAGACACCTCTGGTCCGGTGTAAATAATCTCTTTACCTTATTCAGTATTCCTAGTTTCCGCGAAGCTAGCCCGATACATCTTTCGATGTAGTTTTTTATTATTGAGCTCTCGACGAACGTCCTATGCCAAGGATGTCAAGGTTGTCCTTCATTGGTAATAATGCATTCTGAAGAGAGGGTAGGGGAAGGAAAGGTCGTGGGTCGGATACGGCAGCTGGGACTGGAGGTAGGCCTTGCACAAGTCCGAGGTTCTGCTGTTTTCACAGACCTCGGAACGGCTCCACCCGAAGGTTCCAGCATAAATGTGGGAGGCGTTAGCATCGGCATCAAGCCCTCGATGAAGTACCTAGGGATCGTACTTGATAGCCGATGGAACTTCGGGACCACATTTCCGAAGTTTGGTCCCCAAGGTGACGCAGGCATCGGTCGCGCTTTCGCGACTGATGCCCAACCTTAAAGGGACCCAACGCTTCCTGCAGGAGACTGTACCTGGGGATCGTGCGGGAGTATGGCCCTATACGGGGCTCCCGTATGGGCGGATAGGTTGGCGGTCAAGGGGAACGTGACTCTGTTAAACAGACCACTTCGAACCTTGGCCGTCAGAACCATACGGGGGTACCGCACGATCTCCGGAGAGGCTGCATGTCTCCTAGCCGGGACCCCTCCATGGGACCTGGAAGCGAGAGCCCTTGCGTCATTGTTCCAATGGCGCAAGGAGGCGCTGGAGCGGGACCACAGGCCTGCGTCTCGAGAAATCGAGGACCAGCGGTCCCCAACTCCGCCAGGATCTCATGGAGTCATGGAGGGTGCGACTTGAGCAACCCAAGTGGGGTACACCCATCATCGCGGCGGTGAGACCGATCATGGACGATTGGCTGCAGAGGCAGCATGGTGACCTCACGTATCGTGCGACGCAGATCGTTGCCGGGCATGGATGCTTCGGTAGCTATCTGTTTCGCATGCATCGTGAGGTCACACCCCGGTGTCAACACTGCGAGGTTTCCGACGACGACACCGCACTCCACACGTTGGTGGAGTGCTCAGCGTGGGCGAGCCAGCGCCGGGACCTCGTAGTGGGTCTGGGCGTGGATACCCTCTCGCTGGAGACCATGCTTCAAGCCATGGTCTCCAGCCGGAGTAG
>CAUVZR010000059.1:0-36103 GCA_963556515.1 Nudaria mundana | reverse complement strand
GCGAGAACCGAGCGTTTTAAACGTTCGTTTTTCTGCCGAACGATAGTGGCCTGGAACGCCCTGCCTGTGCATGTGTTTCCTCCCACATATAATCCTGGGTTCTTTAAGCGGAGCGTGAAGAGGCACATCAGTAGGTCGTCGAGGGCCACTCTCTATAGTATTGTGTGCTGTGAGAGTGGCCCACAATCGCTAGACGTTGTCGCGACTTACCACCAGGCGGGCGGCGTCAATTTGGCGAACCAGATATAAAAAAATAAAAAATAGCAAACAATGGTCCATCTGACGCAACCTGTTCCGGTATTGGTCTATGCATACCACTATAGGTATGTATAGAAGCTCTGCAATTCAGACTTCAGCAATATACAGTGTCCCACGACTCACGACCAAACCACATGGAGGGAAAGTACCTTAAATATTTATTTATTTATTTATTTATTCGATGGATACAGTTAAAATTGTTTTTAAAAATAAAATAAAGTCTTTCAGTAAACTAACAATATTTAAGATATTTTCCCTCGCATATCTGGGGTCATGCTGTCGGGACACCCCGTATGCGTGTGTAAATATATGTAGATGCAGAAGGGGCTCAATCAACATCCCCAGGGCCTAACTCATTTACCCTTTTTTTTAATTCCGCGGCCTCTCTTACGGCCATTGCCGGGTGTCTCTGGATCACACGTAGAAGGTATTTTCAGTGGCACCCGGCGGACTCATTTACCCTAACAGCGCCTGTGTGCGAAACCTATGAAGCTCTTTATTTGTTAATTTTGACCGAAATAAATTACAGTATTAAATCATAATAAGAATATAATGTAATTGGATAATGTTTTTCTAAATAGGTACATATGTAAACAGTCCAGCTGTTCTAAAGCCCCTCAAGTAACCCAGCCTTGGTTGGGTTGCGTTAGAGGTTCAGCAGCTGCACATCCGGGTCCGTGTCGGGACGATGTGTGATGCAGCAGGCATGGCACCAGTGCAAAAAGTTTTTTTTTTAATATTTAGGTCAACAAATTGACGCCGCCCCCCTTACGGTAAACTGTGGCGACGTTTTGCGATTGTGGGCGACTCTCATAATAAATAGAAATACTATAGAGAGTGGCCCTCAACTTGGCGACCTAGTGATGTGCCTCTTCACGCTTCGCTAAAGAACCCAGGGTTATATGTGGGAGGAAACACGTGCGCAGGCAGGGCGTTCCAGGCCACAATCGTTCAGGACAGAAGCGAACGTTTAAAACATTCGGTTCTCGCATAGATGGTTTCCACAAAGTGAGCGTGACATCTCTGCCCGGCACGCGTTGTTCGGGATCGGAAGGGAGAGGGTGGGATCAGGTTGAAGAGCTTTCGAGAGGGAGAGGGAGCGTACCCTCCCCACCGAGTTCCGAAGTCAGCGGCGAGGCACCGCAGACTCATCTACGCCCAAGATCATCGACCTCCGTGATTGGGGCCTGAGGACGGCGGGATAGTCACCCGCCGTCCTTACAGAAGCAGGCAGTGCTGCGGGGCCTCAGCCCCACAGCACGCGACCAGATTCACTCACCGACGCGGGATACTCATCCCGACCAAATCCCCGAAGAGGCCACACAGGTGGTCAAAGTCCGCCGACGCCACTGGAAATACCTTTTGCGTGCGAGGCAGAGACGCTTGGCAACGGACGTGGGGGCGGCCGCGGCCTTGGACCGCGGAATAAAAAAAAATACATATCTCAATGAAGTTTTTATTATTGAGCTCTCGACGAACGTCTATGCCGAGAATGTCTAAGTTGTCCTTCATTAGTAATGTGGGGTCTAGTGTGGGTTCCTTAGAAACTGGTACCGCTGGCCGCCAGTACGTACGTACGACATATCGATATTTAGTCGTTCGTAACTATATCTTGTCATTTAGCGATCTAGACTAAAGCGATTTAGCCCTAACGCGATGTAGTCAAATCGAGATTTAGTCTTAAATCGATCTAGTAACACCGCTATTTAGTCATTTTGATATGTAGTCTCTTAGATAAACTAAATGACGCGTCACCAAGCAATCAGTACAATAGAAACACTTCAGTTTACGCATGCTAGTGTGCGTGAGCGTATGTCATACACTCGCCTTGTTTGACGTTGTGTGGGTGTATAGTGGTGCCAGCTAAAGAAACTTTTTTTATTTTCCCATTTTATTTAGGAAATTTTTAGGGGCCTTTTAACTTATTATTAAAATTTTGACTTTTGATTTTTAACTTTTATTGGAGTTTACTCCTTAAGAATCGATTTTCATATATAAGGCGCTCGGTATGAGAAAAATCCGAGGGGTAAAACCTACTAACAAGTAACGAAAATCGTGTAACGTTTATGGTGCGCAACTTTCTAATTTGGCTGTGAGTGTATTAAGATTATTATTCTCTTTATTAACACTTAACACATATTTATTACATTTTTAAATAGATTTATAAAAAAATACATTTAAAAATATAAAAAACAGTAACCCACCGGCATCGGGTACAGGGACCAAGCTACCGGTGGTTAGGGCTCCAAAGACAGGAACTTCCGCACAATACGGGCCGTATTCAACAGAACCGCCTTCTGCATCAAGCCCTTGATCCAGCTGCCTAACGCGAGCCTCTGTAGGTGGAGGTCGAGACTCTTGGCTATTAGACCATGCGCAGATACGACTATCGGAACAATAATCGCCGAATCCACATCCCACATGTCGACAATCTCGTGAGCTAGGTCTAAATATTTAATTTGTTTATCTTTTTCTGCTTTCACGAGATTCTCGTCATGTGGCACAGTGATATCGACAATTACTGCAAGGCGCTTTAATCGATCCATTATCACTATATCAGGTCTGTTAGCTATAACAGTCCTATCAGTGATAATAGATCGATCCCAATACAATGTGACATGACCGTTCTCAAGAACTGGGTCGGGCACATACTTGTAATAAGGTACCTCCACGTCGACAAGATTATACTTTAGAGTAAGTTGCTGGTGGATTATCCTGGCTACTTGGTTGTGTCTGTGCAAATACTCACCGTTCGCAAGACGGGAACAACCAGAGATAATATGTCTTAAAGATTCTCCGGGACGATGACATGCCCGACAGATGTCTAGAGTCCCATATTTGACAATAAATCTCCGATAGTTATTCGTCATCACGACTTCGTCAGTGATTGCACAGATAAAACCCTCAGTTTCTCCGAAGAGATCACCAAATCGTAACCAGGATACCGATGCTATTGAATCAACATCGGGCCCATTTAGAGCCCGATAAAATCGACCATGCAGTCCCTTGCTCTTCCATATTTCCTTCCGATCAGATACACTTAATATTACAGGTTTGCGCCAGTTCTCTTTCGCAAGGGACAGCGGGGTCAGTCCGTTGTCTATTGCCACAACATCTCGATGCACATCCACGTCCACCTGCAGGAAATACTCTCTAAGGTTGCATATCTCACGGTTATGGAGAGTCTTGGTATTTAAAAATCCCCGACCCCCGCATTTCCGTGGTATATACAACCTCATTACTGACGAACGTGGGTGGTGCATTCGATATGAAGTCAATAGACAACGCACCTTCCTATCCAGAGCTTCTAACTCCGTCTGAGTCCATCTAAGTATGCCAAAAGAGTATACTAAGACTGGCATGGCCCAGCCGTTGACAGCACGCACCTTGTTACCGCCTGATAAAAGACTTTTCAGTATTTTTTTCAGGCGGCCAAAGAAACGATCCTGCAACTTCTGTTTCATGTCAGTCTCAGCAATACACAGAGCTTGAGACATACCTAGATATTTGTAGGTTTCGGTTGCGGAGAGCGACCCAAATCGTGTGAAATCTGAAAGATTGACTCCTTCAGATTCCACAATCCCGCCCCTTTTTACATGCATGACCGCACACTTATCTACCCCAAACTCCATACTGATGGCCTTACTAAAAGTTTCAGTAACTTTTAGCAAAGCCATCAAATCGGGGCCATTAGGGGCAAATAACTTTAGGTCATCCATGTAAAAAAGGTGGGACAAAATTTGACCCCCTCTGCGCATCCGATAGCCTAACCCTGAACCCTCTAGTAACGTACTGAGAGGATTCAGTGCTAGACAAAACCACAACGGACTCAGACTATCACCCTGGAAAATACCTCTCTCAATCCCTATTGGTACACCACCTCCTAGAACCTGACGACACCCTGGATAAACAAGAACCGTACTCCATTGTCTCATACATGACCCCAAAAAGGTGCATAGAGTTGCATCAACTTTATACAGCTCTAGCACCCTCCGAAGCCATGTATGAGGCACAGAATCGTACGCTTTCTTATAGTCAATCCAGCATGTCGCAAGGTTCTTTCGGTTGCGGCGTACCTGCTGGCAAACAGCCATGTCAATAATAAGGAGCTCTTTCGTACCACGTGCCCCACTTTTACATCCATTCTGAGAGATTGACAAGATGTTATTGTTTTGTACATGTGAATATATTTTTACTCTCAGGATGGATGTAAAAAGTTTATATATGGTAGGTAGACAAGTTATAGGTCTATAATTTTTGGGGTCTGTGGTACTACCAGACTTGTATAGGAGGTGGGTTACTCCGGTAGTCATAAAAGCTGGAAGCGACGATGACTCAAGGGATGACTGGAAGCAAGATGCCAAGCAAGCGTGTGAGCTACGGAACCATTTTAACCAAAAGTTGTGCAGTCCGTCCGGTCCAGCAGATTTCCAATTTGGCAACGAACGAACTGCACAACCAATATCTTCTTCAGATATGGTTATAGGTTCCATAGCTGGAATTGGTTCACACGCCCGCTCAACATCCCTAATCCACGCATCCTGTGTATGACTGACGGGCGTCGACCAGATGCTTTTCCAGAAGTTAACTGTAGAAACAGCATCAGGTAGACTCCCATCAGTCACATCCGAGTTAGGTCGCTCCCACCCTCTATATACCCACCTCTCATTTTTTTGGAACAAGCGATTCTGAGTGTATCTGTCCACTCTTTTTTTGTACCGCCTTATGCGGTTCGCCCACGCATAAACTTTCTGCTTCAGGTAATCGATGCGCTCTGTGACCCGAACAGAGTATTCACAGGGCCTAATATTAGTTCCCACGAATGCACGGGTTACAAAGCGCATGACTCTCGGGCGTGTATTGCCCGTCCTGAAGCAGTGTAGCTTGCCAATGAGCACCCTAGCCTCGTTGATGCGCCGTTCAATTCTGCACTGCCAAGCTGGTACAGCAGGCTTTGGTCGAATAGCTGTTTCTTGTTTAAAAAATTTAACACCAGCTATTCGACATACTGCAACAGCTGCACAGTACAGAATGGAATGGGCATCAGTAATGTTTCTGCAGTTGTTAAAAAACGATGTTAACATCGAGTCTAGGGCACACACTAGCGCCACGTTTTTTTTATGTGTGGGCAAACGCGGAAGCCGCGGTCTACACTCAATAGGGACAGATTGAAACTCACCAATCGCTCGCTCCAAAGCGCTCCTTAATTCCTCATTGTATTGAGTACTTACAGGTATAGCAGCATCACTCACTTCTTCACCAACATGTGAGATGATGTTTTCTTGCGTTCTTTCATTACGGTTACTTTGTAATGGCACAGGTAATGGTTGCAATGAAGAAGGAGTGATACCACTACACACTTCTAAGCGTAGCCTCTCAAGTGTAGCGTCATCCAACAGGTGACAGCGTTGTATGGCGCGCACCTGATCCGATAGGCGTTGTGCCGATACGTTGACATCTGGTTCAAGTACCTGAAACAGAGGTAGCATGCGAACACGTTACGCAGTGAGGTTAGTTCCCCCCTCTGTAGCCACAAAATATGCCCGCATCACGTTTTCATTCATACCGAAGTTCCATCGAATGCGGTGCACATTACCACCGGTAGCGGGGTCCGTAATCGAAGCCGGAGGGCCTCGGGGTCCCAAGCCAGTCGGTGGCCGGCCTCTCCCCTGCCGACGTACAGGTAGAGGCGACGTCGGCGGAGAGAAAAACTCGTCGCTGCTTGAGCTCGACGCCTCACCAGTAGTCACAGTTGTCGACGACTGTAAGGCGGAGCTGTGCGACAAGTCCGGGGTTGGTAATTGTGCTTTTTTGGCGCCAGCTCTGGTCAACATTATATTTTTTCTTGATTTTCATCTTATTTTCATATTATCATTTTCAGTTTGTTACACTGACATAATGTGTCAAAGTGTACTATAATTTATAAAATATTTGTTTGTGTTTTTTCCGGATTTTCTTCATGCTGATTTTTTTGTTATAGATATATATTTGTACTTTTATTATGTTTTGAATGATATTTTTTGTATTATTGTAGATTAAAGGTAAAATATTTTAGTAAATGCTCCTCAAGAAAAAAATGTGACTGTTTTGTAGCAGTGTTGCCAGGTTATTATTATTGTTATTATTATTATTCGGATACATTTTTATTCTCAGCTTTTATGCTGGTGATAACTGCATTTACGGGCATCAACCAAGTAAATGCAGCGTGTAGTGTGTTTTAAGATGTAGGTGTTGTGTATGGTGTTGAGGTTTCTGTTTCATCTAGTTGCATAAACTTTCTAACTATTCTACATGTATTTAAGATGGCTGCTTTTTGGAGAGTAATGTATATTGTTTCTTTTAGGTCTATTAATTTAATACTATGGTGGAGCAGTAACTTTAATATCTGGGTATTGTCTTGAGAAATGATCATGTAGTTGTTTTCTGTATGTGGTCAGGTCTGTTTCTAATTTTGTGATGTAGTAGTAAGTACGCATGATAAATATGTTAACATCTTTACTCCATCTCATGCGTACTCGGGGTTTTCCAGCTTTAGTGGACGCAGGTAAGAAGGTATTTACCTCCTGCGCAACATTTAAAGTTGGGGTTAGTGCTTCTCGAGAATTTTCATCCACAGAAGACACAGGTGTTGGGTTATATGAAATAGTAGATGGACTGAAAGGTTCTACTATTGAAAGTGATGAAGTTAAACTTATGTTATCTAAATTATCTGTGTGATTTGTGTTGGTTGGCTGTAGTATTTTTGTCGGAGAGAGCCCGCCTATTCAACTCCTGTCCGCTGATGGTTCGCATGCTGTGACACCCAGCGTCAGCTCCAGGTGTGCCCCTGCGATCACCCCCGGGAAGCGGTCCTATACGTTTACTTCTTAGATTCATCTCCATAAATGGGTTCCCAGAGCCATGTTAGCCGCGCCAGTAACATGAATATCGCGTGTCCGCCCCCCACGTGAGTCAGGTGTTCGACTCGGACGTACGGTTGGATTATAGGGGGCTTTTTTTTTTTTATTTTTATTTTTTTTTTTTTTTTTTTTTTTTTTTTTTTTTTTATATTTAGGTCGACAAATTGACGCCACTCGCCTGATGGTAAGCTGAGGCGACGTCTGGCAATTGAGGGCGACTCTCACAGTACACAGGAATACTATAGAGAGTGGCCCTCAACTTGACGACCCTGTAATGTGCCTCTTCACGCTTCGCTTAAAGAGCCCAGGGTTATATGTAGGAGGAAACACGTGCGCAGGCAGGGCGTTCCAAGCCACCATCGTTCGGCAGAGAAACGATCGTTTAAAACGCTCGGTTCTCGCGAAGACGGTTTCCACGGTATGAGGGTGACATCTCTGCCCGGCACGCGTTGTTCGGGATCGGAAGGGAGAGGGTGGGATCAGGTTGAAGAGCTCTTCAGAACACTCACCGTGGTAAATACGGTAGAACGCGGCCAAGGAAGCAATTGTTCGGCGCTGGGCTAGCGGCTCAAGGCTTCCCGTTACCTCCGGACAGTCTATAATGCGAACAGCGCGTCGCTGCATAGCGTCGAGTGCGTCCAGCAAATACTTCGCGGAGCCGTCCCAGAGGTGAGAGCAGTATTCAACGCAGGGTCTAATCTGCGTTTTGTACAGCAGACACCTCTGGTGCGGTGTAAAGAATCGCTTTACCTTGTTCAGTATTCCTAGTTTCCGCGAAGCTAGCCCAATACATCTCTCAATGTATTTTGTGTTATTGAGCTCTCGACGAACGTCTATGCCAAGGATGTCTAGATTGTCCTTCATTGGTAATATTGCATTCTGAAGAGTGGGTAGGGGAAGGAAAGGGGATTTTTTCGCTGTAAATGCACACGCCTGTGTTTTGTGAGCATTGAACTCGACCAAGTTCTCGGCACCCCATTGGGAGATACTGTCGAGGCTTCGGTCGAGATCACCCACGAGATGTCGTCTCTCCTCCTCTATCACAGATCGCCCCGCCGTCGGACGAACCGAGTAACTCCCGTGCAATGTACTGTCATCTGCATAGCAATGAATGTTCCCGAGGGAAAGCATATCATTGATATGCAGAAGAAAGAGAGTTGGTGACAGTACGGACCCCTGCGGTACCCCGGCATTCACTTGCAAAAAGCGAGAAGCCTGGCCATCGCAGAGGACCCGCACTCGGCGCTCGTTTAAAAAACTGGCAATCCAGCTGCACAGTTGAGGAGGTAGACCATATGCCGGAAGCCTGGAAAGGAGCGAAGCATGCCAGACCCTATCGAAAGCTTTGGCGATGTCCAGGCTAATAGCCAAGGACTCGCCAAACCTTTCCATAGCCTCACCCCATACATGCGTGACGAATGCCAGGAGGTCACCCGTTGATCGTTTTGGCCTGAAGCCATATTGCCGATCATTGATTAGCGAGTGATCCTCCAGGTATCGCATGAGCTGCTTATTAATAAGAAGCTCGAGCACCTTGCAAATGACTGAGGTGACAGCTATGGGTCGATAGTTGCCTGGATCGGATCGATCCCCTTTCTTGGGGATCGGTTGTACGTTCGCCTCCTTCCAGGCCTCCGGCACGAGGCCTGTAGAGTATGACAGGCGGTACAGACGCGTTAATACTGGAGACAACTCAGCAGCACATTTTCGTAGCACCACCGCCGGAATGCCGTCAGGGCCACTGGCTTTCCGCGTGTCGAGTGACCGCAGCACTGCCCGTACATCACATTGCCTGATAACAATATCAGGCATAGTGTGGCCACAGTTGGCGATGGCGGGGGGCTGCAGGCCACGGTCATCGACCCGGGAATTAGCCGCAAAGAGGTCTGCGAGCATGTCCGCCTTCTCTTGGGCTTTGTGAGCCAGTGATCCATCAGGAAAACGCAGTGGTGGCAGCGAGGGTTGACAAAAATTTGACTGTACGGCTTTGGCCAGTTGCCAGTATCCACGGCTGCCCGTGGGATGGGATGTGAGCTCCTGACCAAGCCGCGCGACGCGCTGGGCATCCGCTCTCTTGAAGGCCCTCTTGCTGAACCTAGTGGCCCGATTGTACGCTGCTTTGAGGCGGTTCACGTTCGGGTCACGTGCCGCCCGAGCCCTGACCCAGGCGCGATATGCCGACTGTTTTTTCTGGACAGCCTCGGCACATTCACGCCCGAACCAGGGGCGAGCTTTGCGGATGCTGGCGACATCAGTGAAAGGGATATAATATTCTATCCCTAGACTGATCTCACCAGCAATGGCAGCAGCGCTATCCGAAGGCGCCTTCCCTACAAAGCAGCGCTGGCTCCACGGGATGGACGCAAAGTAATCGCGGAGACCGTCCCAGTCTGCCGACGAGTAGTGCCATAGTCGTCGAGTCATTTGTTCAGCACGAGCAGGCGGTGGCACTTGGAAGCTGGCGTGCACCACACAGTGGTCGGATGTGCCCAGTGGGGCGCGTACCGACACACTGTACTCGGCTGGGCGACTCGTCAGCAGTAGATCCAGCAAGGCGGGCGTGTGGTCTGACCTGTCAGGTATCCGGGTGATCCCCCGTACCATCTGGGTCAGCCCGAGGGAGAGAGCGAATGCATGGGCGGTTCGTCCCGCATGATCGGTCCTAAGGGACCCCAGCCACTCAACGTGATGACCGTTAAAGTCCCCCAGGAAAACCAGGTCAGCGTTCGGGAACCGCACCTGCGCATCGTCAGCCATCTCGCTGAGGTATTCGAAAAGCCTTGTTGTCCCAGTGTCCCCTGTGTGGGAGCGGTAGACGCACACGTAGATCTGGCTCATGGAGCCATGATCCACGTGCAGCCAAAGGACGGAGTAGGAGGGGTTCTCCAGACAGCGCAACCGGCGGCAGCAAACATCCGCCCTAACGAACACGCACACCCCGGCTTTATCGCGGAATTGTTCTTCAATGATATAGCCCGGGTAACAGAGGTACGACGTGTCGTCAGGGCGGCGTATCTGTGTCTCCGTTAGGAACATCACAGAAGGCCGTGCCGACTCCAGGTGATGGTGGACGGTATCGAGGTTTGCATGGAGTCCGCGGATATTCGCGAACTCCACCTCAAACGAAGTCAACTTTGTGGGGTTTCTAGGGGCCGCTGTGTACCGTCTATTCTCTTGTTGCACTGTCATTTTGAAATATGGGGAAGCGTGAAGACAGGGCGATATTTGGTGCGGCAGTAAGTGACAAAGTGCAGAGGCTAGCTTCGTCTAGAACCGTGTGGTTAGGTCGGAGCCGACCCGCCGGACGGAAGGGCTCCCAAACCCCCCTGATGCAAGGCCGCCGCTACCCCACACCGGTTACCACCCGGAGCGGCGACCCCACAACAGGATTATGCGCAACATGTGGGGCAGCCTACTGGGGTGGTTGGTCCCAGGCGGGCCCCATGACTATGTTGCGGGCGGCCGCGGCAACGCCGTTGCTAAGGGTCTCCCTGGCCGGCGAATCGACCCACACCACCCACACTAGACTCCGCTTCGCCCCCACTGGACCCCTGCCTGCCGCACCATACACCGCCCCGGGCCCGGCAGTGCAGCTGCTCAACCCCTAACGCAACCCAGCCTGGGCTGGGTTACTTGGGGGGCTTTAGCACAGCTGCACGGTGGTACCCCCCCGGACCAACACTGTTGTACCACCTGGTATCCACGTAGGGGCCAAAGCCACCACATGGGTACCGTAATATACGAACCTCGTCCGTTAATCAGCAGGTGCGCCACTAGCAGGTGAGGTCGCTGGGGCCCGATAGATGTAAGAAGGGCCCCTTTGCACCCAAAAAAGGCTTATTATTATTATTATTCTCTTTATTAACACTTAACACATATTTATTACATTTTTAAATAGATTTATAAAAAATACATTTAAAAATATAAAAAACAGTAACCCACCGGCATCGGGTACAGGGACCAAGCTACCGGTGGTTAGGGCTCCAGAGACAGGAACTTCCGCACAATACGAGCCGTATTCAACAGAACCGCCTTCTGCATCAAGCCCTTGACCCAGCTGCCTAACGCGAGCCTCTGTAGGTGGAGGTCGAGGCTCTTGGCTATTAGACCATGCGCAGATACGACTATCGGAACAATAATCGCCGAATCAACATCCCACATGTCAACAATCTCGTGAGCTAGGTCTAAATATTTCATTTGCTTGTCTTTTTCTGCTTTCACGAGATTCTCGTCATGTGGCACAGTGATATCGACAATTACTGTAAGGCGCTTTAATCGATCCATTATCACTATATCAGGTCTGTTAGCTATAACAGTCCTATCAGTGATAATAGATCGATCCCAATACAATGTGACATGACCGTTATCAAGAACTGGGTCGGGCACATACTTGTAATAAGGTACCTCCACGTCGACAAGGTTATACTTTAAAGCAAGTTGCTGGTGGATAATCCTGGCTACTTGGTTGTGTCTGTGCAAATACTCACCGTTCGCAAGACGGGAACAACCAGAGATAATATGTCTTAAAGATTCTCCGGGACGATGACATGCCCGACAAATGTCTAGCGTCCCATCTTTGACAATAAATCTCTGATAGTTATTCGTCATCACGACTTCGTCAGTGATTGCACAAATAAAACCCTCAGTTTCTCCGAAGAGATCACCAAATCGTAACCAGGATACCGATGCTATTGAATCAACATCGGGTCCATTTAGAGCCCGATAAAATCGACCATGCAGTTCCTTGCTCTTCCATATTTCCTTCCGATCAGATACACTTAATATTACAGGTTTGCGCCAGTTCTCTTTCGCAAGGGACAGCGGGGTCAGTCCGTTGTCTATTGCCACAACATCTCGATGCACATCCACGTCCACCTGTAGGAAATACTCTCTAAGGTTGCATATCTCACGGTTATGGAGAGTCTTGGCATTTAAAAATCCTCGACCCCCACATTTCCGTGGTATATACAACCTAATTACTGACGAACGTGGGTGGTGTATTCGATATGAAGTCAATAGACAACGCACCTTCCTATCCAGAGTTTCTAACTCCGTCTGAGTCCATCTAAGTATGCCAAAAGAGTAAACTAAGACTGGCATGGCCCAGCCGTTGAAAGCACGCACCTTGTTACCGCCTGATAAAAGACTTTTCAGTATTTTTTTTAGGCGGCCAAAGAAACGATCCTGCAACTTCTGTTTCATGTCAGTCTCAGCAATACACAGAGCTTGAGACATACCTAGATATTTGTAGGTTTCGGTTGCGGAGAGTGACCCAAATCGTGTGAAATCTGAAAGATTGACTCCTTCAGATTCCACAATCCCGCCCCTTTTTACATGCATGACCGCACACTTATCTACCCCAAACTCCATACTGATGGCCTTACTAAAAGTTTCAGTAACTTTTAGCAAAGCCATCAAATCGGGGCCATTAGGGGCAAATAACTTTAGGTCACCCATGTAAAAAAGGTGGGACAAAATTTGACCCCCTCTGCGCATCCGATAGCCTAACCCTGAACCCTCTAGTAACGTACTGAGAGGATTCAGTGCTAGACAAAACCACAACGGACTCAGACTATCACCCTGGAATATACCTCTCTCAATCCCTATTGGTACACCACCTCCTAGAACCTGACGACACCCTGGATAAACAAGAACCGTACTCCATTGTCTCATACATGACCCCAAAAACGTGCATAGAGTTGCATCAACTTTATACAGCTCTAGCACCCTCCGAAGCCATGTATGAGGCACAGAATCGTACGCTTTCTTATAGTCAATCCAGCATGTCGCAAGGTTCTTTCGGTTGCGGCGTACCTGCTGGCAAACAGCCATGTCAATAATAAGGAGCTCTTTCGTACCACGTGCCCCACTTTTACATCCATTCTGAGAGATTGACAAGATGTTATTGTTTTGTACATGTGAATATATTTTTACTCTCAGGATGGATGTAAAAAGTTTGTATATGGTAGGTAGACAAGTTATAGGTCTATAATTTTTGGGGTCTGTGGTACTACCAGACTTGTATAGGAGGTGGGTTACAACGGTAGTCATAAAAGCTGGAAGCGACGCTGACTCAAGGGATGACTGGAAGCAAGATTCCAAGCAAGCGTGTGAGCTACGGAACCATTTTAACCAAAAGTTGTGCAGTCCGTCCGGTCCAGCAGATTATTATTATTATTAGTGTATTATTATTATTGTAATTAATAATGAAGGCAATGTTGATCTAATTAATATTAAAAAAAAATGATAATTGTTACAATAGAACCCACTATCACTATAGATTTAACAAAGGATGATACCTTAACAGCTCATTGTTCCAATCACAAGATGGGCATAGTTGAGTGCAGTAGAAACAAAATTAAGAAATATGTGAAAATTAATAAATACATAAGAAAAACACAAAAACTTATTAAAAGACAAAAAAGTATGTACAAAAAAGTCAAGTATATTAATGAGAGAAGGCAACTAGGCGATGAACTTGACATGTATTCATTATTAATTGAAAATAATATCTCTGATCATAATAACAATATTTTAAAGTTAGAATCAGAAATTAATAATTTAAAAAATTCACTAGACATAATGACTGACAGGTATTGTAATGTTAAAAGTGAGTATCAGGAATACATTCTGGCCATGAAGAAGCTTATGAGTCCAAATTCCACATTGACATCAAACAACCATTTAATTAGTCCTGAGCCGGTCTGTAAGTCCTCGCTGACTTCAAACATAAGCCCTTCACTTGAGTCAAACAAGAAACCCAGTAGTTCCTTCACCAAACGAAATATGATTAAATCTGAAATAGTGATGTTTTGTGATGAATTAGGGAAATCAATGGGCCAGTTACTTAGTTCATATTTAGAACAAAATGTTACTAACTATTGTATGCCGGGATTAACTTACTGTAACATTATAAAAAAAATTAAAAATTGTAATTTAAACAGCAACTGTACACTTTTAATTTTGGTGGGAGATAGGGGAAATGCAATTGTAAACTGTTTAGAATTACTGAGCTTATTAGATGTTAAAAACATTATTTTATTCACACTTCCTTATAGCCGTGGCTTGTCACAGGCCGAAAACAATCTTAGATATAAGCTAAATCAAACAATACATACATTGACATTTCATAATCCAAATAAATTCCATCTGATTGACATTAACATGTATTTAGAAAATAAATTGTTATTGACGGAAGATAAATTCTATTTGAATAGATATTTTAGGAGACAGATAGCATCTTCGCTATCATATTTTATTAGTTATTCAGCCAAAAACTTGGCTAAACAATCTGCTTTTATTGAGCAGAAAAGTGACAATGTTTGTCTTGTGACCTTGGAATCTGTTCCTGAAAAGGGTGACAATAATTTAAACTTAGTTGTAGGACAATAGAGGAAATCCCTAGCAAATTAAATTTAAGGACAAAGGAAAAGTCTATGTTCATGAATATAATTCATCAAAATATTGAAGGCTTTTCTGGCAAAGAGTTAGAACTAGAATTATTTTTAAATGAAAAACGTATCCATGTAGTTTGTTTAACTGAACACTGGTTAAAAAAACATGAACTCTTAGTTAATATTGATAATTATAAAATCATTAGTGCGTTTACTAGAGATTCCGCTATAAGAGGTGGGTCTCTCATTTTAATTAATGACAAATTAAAATCAAAAGACCGAAAAGACGTAGTAGCACTCACAAGTGAGCGAAATATTGAACTATCATGTGCAGAGCTAGAACAATATATTATTATTAGCGTCTATAGACCTCCTTCTGGAGATTACTACCTGTTTGAGTCCATTATGGAGGAAGCCTTAAAAAAGGTATGTAAATGTAAGAAGACTATAGTTGTATGTGGCGATTTTAATATTAATATTTTAGAAAACTCTCAGAACGCGCTAAGGTTCCTCAACCTTTTTAAATCTTTTAACTTACAAAATCTTTTTTGTGAACCAACACGCACCACAGCCACATCAGCTACCTGCTTAGATAATATTTTTTCTAACAGCGATGTAGATGAGAAATCTATAATACATTTTGTAAATTCAGATCATGCAGGTCAGTTAGCTAGATTTAAGTTCCAACATGTTCCATTATCAAAAAATATTGTTTGTAGACCAATCACAACTTATAGATTAGAAAAATTTAAAGAAAACATTAAGAATAAAGTACCTCTTTTGGAGTTGAATAATGATAAACACCCGAATGATCATTACGGAGATTTGTTCGGAGTAATCAAATACGAATGTGATAACATTTTCACTAAAAAAAACAATAAATGTAAATCAATTTAAAATAAAATTTAGTGATTGGGCTACGCCTGGAATCTATAAAAGTAGAAGGAAATTATATGAATTATACGAGACAAAGGCATCTACTAATGAGCCACAAGTAATTGAACAGATTAAAAAGTACTCCAAACAATTCAAAAAAGTATGTTCAACAGCTAAATCTAATTATATACGGGCTAAAATTGAAAAATCTGATAATAAAACGAAGGCAATATGGAATGTTATTAACAAAGAAACTTGTAAAGCAAAGTCACGTGATCGATCCTTCGAGTTAAAAATAGATGATAAACATATTAAAACTGATTCTGAAGTGGCCAATGCATTTGAATCTTTCTTCACAAATGTTCCAATCACCACTACAAATAAGTTAAATTCTTCAAAAAACGTAGCCAATTCTCTTCTTAAATCTAGTGTTGATAAATGTAGAATTAACTTTGATTTTCAGTATATTGACTCTGTCACTATACTTAAAACTTTTAAACAACTAAATATAAAAAATACCGAGGATCTTTGGGGCATTTCAACTAATATAATAAAATCAATAGTGCCCGCTATAGCACCTCACCTTGCATTCATATTCAATAAATGTATAGATGAAAATCAGTTTCCTCATCTTATGAAGTACAGTAAAATCAATCCTTTATTTAAAGCAGGAGACAAAAGTGATCCTTCAAATTTTCGACCTATTTCCATACTCCCATCCCTCAGTAAAATTTTTGAAAAAATAATATTTAATCAATTGCTTTCACATTTTACAGACAATAAGTTACTTCATAACAAACAGTTTGGTTTCACTAAAGGCAGGAACACAACGGATGCAGGAGTTGCACTTGTGAAACATATATTTGATGCTTGGGAGGAAAAGCAGGATGCTATTGGTATATTTTGTGATCTATCAAAAGCTTTTGATTGTGTTGATCATGGGACTTTGCTACTAAAATTAGGTTATTATGGTGTTTCGAACAGCTCACTTGGCTTACTCGAGTCTTACCTCACTGGTAGAGTACAAAAAGTAAACATTAATGGCACCGACTCTTCTGGCGCCTCATTAGTCATGGGAGTACCCCAGGGCTCTATATTAGGACCCCTTTTATTCTTAATATACGTAAACGATCTTCCTTATTTCACTAAAAATCTTTGTGAGATAGTATTATTTGCTGATGACACATCATTAATTTTTAAAAGTGATAGACAAAAAGTAGCACTTGACGATGTAAATAATACCCTTTCGGAAATATTGCATTGGTTCACAAGTAACAACTTGCTGCTCAATGCGAAGAAAACAAAATGTGTAAAATTTACTATGCCCAATGTTAGACAGGTGGATACTCATATTACTATGAATAATGAATTAGTTCAAATAGTCAATACCACAGTTTTTCTTGGGATAACTCTAGATAGTAAACTACAATGGGGTCTTCATATTACAGCCTTGGCAGGAAGACTTAGCTCAGCTGCCTATGCGGTTAGAAAGATAAGGTCTCTGACTGACGAAGAAACGGCACGATTAGTTTATTTTAGCTACTTTCATAGCGTTATGTCATATGGTCTGCTGCTGTGGGGCTCAGCTGCCGATATTGAGACAATATTCATATTACAGAAACGAGCTATACGAGCAATCTATAGACTCGGACCCCGTGACTCGCTGAAAGAATTATTTAAAGAAATTAATATTTTAACAGTTGCTTCTCAATATGTTTACGACAACATCTTATATGTACGGAAGAACATAGATCTATTCAAAAAAAATTCCGATAACCATAATTTTAATACAAGAAATAAAAATAAATTGGCAATGACAAAAATTAGACTTCATAAAGTTGGTAATTCGTTTGTTGGCAAATGTATAAAAATTTATAATAAAATTCCTCAGGATTTGGTTGACATGCCTCTTAATAAGTTTAAAATAGTAGTTAAAAAATGTTTGATGATGAAAGGCTACTATAATGTAGACGAATATCTTAATGATAAAAATGCATGGTCACCCTAATCTTCTGTTGTTGGCCACTCGTATAATACAATAGAAACTAATTGTAACAATGTAAACAAAACAATATTAAAAAAGAAAATGGATAATCTACCTGAGTTTCTTGCTGGTCTCTTCTCAGGAGAACCAAATTACCGAACCAGCGAAAGAATCATTTTCTAATGGTTATTTATGTACTTACTTAATTTAGTATTTTTATAATATTACTTGACAAAATTGTAAAATTTTGACATTCATATGTGCTCTTTATGTGCCTAAACTGAATAAATGAAATTGATTCTTTGATTCTTTGATTCTTGAATAATAATTACCTAATTTATACAAATTTCTAATGAAATATTTGTGCACATCTAAAATTGACTATTGTGAAAAGTTTAATGTAAAATATTTCGCCGATTAATTATAATTAATGTATATAAAATTGAATAAATGTATATTTATTTATGAATATTATTTTTTCATTAATTTGTGAATTTACCCTTTCATATGATATTAATATTTTTTCAGTTGAATAAACTCTTTTTGCGTATGGTTAGATACTCGTACTTAAGGAGTAAACTCCAGTCGTGCGTCGGAGCTGACACACACACTTTTTTTTTTAACTTTTGATTTTTAATTTTTTATTTTTACCTTTTAATGTTTAATTTTTCATTTTTAACTTTTTAATTTTAACTTTTATTTTTAACTTTTTATTTTTAACTTTTAATATTTAATTCTTAATTTTTAACTTTTTAATTTTAACTTTTGTTTTTAACTTTTTAAATTTTAATTTTTAACTTTTTAATTTTAACTTTATATTTTTAATTTATAACTTTTATTTTTACCTTTTTATTTTTGGCAGCCATATTGGATTGCTGTTACTTACAGATGGTAGGTAACTTTGCTGGTTGTTTTTAGTCGTCCTGTGTAGTTTCTGCAAAGTTTTATTGCACATTTAGCCATATTTAGGGCAAAATTTTGAAGTAATGGTAAGTAAGATGTTAAAAACTTATTAAAATTATAATAGCATTATTTTTCGCAGAGTTAAAAAAAGACAACAAAACGTCGACAATAGGCTTGTGTCCCAAATTTCAAAAATTTATTAAATCTGTAGTTTTGTATCTATATAGTGACAAAAATGTGTTATTTTGATTTAAAACAATCATTTACATAGTTTATTTTGCGATCTAAAAAATGTATTTAAATTGGTAACGAAAACGCTCCAATCTGTCATGGCGCCTCGGGTGATGTCACACGTTGCGAAACAAATCAAAATGTGTTTGACGAAGCTATCCTGACCAAAAAACGAACGAAGTTCGCTGCAGCGATTTACCCATAAATTAGTCGTCTAATCGTAATATAAGTATTCAAGCGCAAGATCGCTTATTAGTTACAGTTTTTTCACGACCAAAAGGTCAAAAACGCCGTGAATATCATGGCGCTTACGCGTATCATTCAACATATACCAAGAACATGTCACTTGTAAGGATTACACACTATAGACTGGACACGCATAGCTTTTTACCTACGACGGAACGGAGATGGTATATGGGTTTGGAGTGAGAGGATGTTTGTGCAAAAACATGTTGCCATTTTTCTCCAAAACTACTGGTCGGATTTTGATGCAGTTTTTAGTTATGGGTTCAGGTTTGATTGGTGCATGTTTAGATAAATGTTACGATGACAACTCACCAGGGGGCGCTGCAGCGAACATTATTTGTGAAAAGCAATGTTGCCAATTTTCTCAAAAACTAGTAGTCCGATTTTGATGCAGTTTTCAGTTATGGGTTTGAGTTAGATTGGTACAGGTTTCTAGATAGATGTTACGGTGACAACTGATCAGGGGGCGCTACAGCTAACATTATTTGTGATGAAAATCAATTTTGATGCGGCTTTTTTTAGAAATGGATTTGTAGTTGATTAGTGAGGGTTCTTAAATAGGTGTAATGACAGCAACTTACTAGAAGGCGCTACATATCTATGCTCTTTAAGAATTTTAAAATAAAAATCAAAATTAAAAATTATGAAAAAACGCACAACGATTAAAAAGCAATTGAAAAAAGGATAAAATAATTTAAAAACCTCCAGAAAGTTAAATATAAATTGTGTTGGTTAGCCCTTTGATATAGGTGCCTAGCAATATTTTGATTCAAGCGTTGTCTCGAAATGCACATCGAAATAATGCGCCAAAACTGCGTTTTGTTCAACCTACTTTTGTTACATTTATAATAATTTAACTTTAAAGTTAACAAAAATTCGTAAATTAATAAAAAGGTACGAACAATTAAATTACACAAAATCACAGACACAACTTGAACAAGAAGTCAGGTCTTCATACATACTTACTCTATGGTGTGAGAGCGCAACCTGTGACGTCATATTTTCTGATGGTGGTGTTTGATGTCACGTGACTGAATGCCTAATTTTTCCAAACTTATTTTCTAAAAATAATAGTAATCTTTATTCTGTCTACTAATTTATATTACTTTTTGTTGTCTATTCATTGGAAATAGTTATAAGAAACATACACCAATCCGATTTATTCTTAGTGGACACAAGCCTATTGTTTCGCCTCTAAACGAGGCATTATCAAGACTGTCTCAAAGAGAACAGCAAAATTTGTAGCTAGAACATATTTGCTTATAAGTAAGAGTGTGCAAATGTTATTAGCGCGATGTAGGATTTTTAACAATAACTAACGCGGGTAGAAACCGCAAATCATACTAACGAAATACAGAATAGGTATTCACCGATACAAGACATTATCTTTTTAAATTTATTGTATAGAAACGACAGGTGACACATACAAACCAACAAACAACTACTGTGTCTGTCTGTTCACAAACAAATTAAGTAAGGGAGATGTATGAAAATCTATTTGTTCATTGAGTAAGGTGTCCACATCTCTCCTAACTATTTCTAGCCTTTCCCAAACACTCAACTTTAACCCTTTCTCACATAAGCGTAAAACTCAAAGGTGTTATTATTGTTCAAGGAATGACCGGTGTCGAGGAGATGCTTCGCGAAGAGAGACTTCTCTGGACAACCGTTGCGGAACGCTGATATATGCTCTCTGTGTCTGACCTCAAAGGACCTACCAGTCTGCCCCACATACTGCATATCACAACCATCGCAACTCAACAAATAAACACCTGATCTGCGTGAAACCGACACTAAATCCTTGCCGTTACACAACTCCCGCAAGGTATTCTGCGACCTAAAAGCTGTAAATATCTTGTTTTCCCTCATGATCTTAGCTATACTCAACGAGACGGAACCCACGAACGGCAAACACGCAGTGTATTTCCTAGGTGGATCCTGAGTTGGATATAATAAATGAAAACTAGCATTTCTACGTTTTTTATTTAATAATGAGAGAGATGATTCCCACGTTATAGCCATTACTGTGCGCTATATAACAAATGATAGATAATTCCTCATTAAATGCCTGTGGGTTCAACGGTACCGCCAATAACCTACTCAGTAAGCTGTGGAAAGCTGCCATCTTATGTTGCCATGGGTGATTGGATGAGTAAGGGATAACTGTGTCTGTACATGTTGGTTTCCTATAGATGCTAAACTCATGAACCCCATTCCTCCTAGTAATTGATAGGTCTAATAAATTCAGGGTGGAATCTGACTCCACCTCTAACGAGAAATCAATTTTAGGGAGTACTGAATTCAGGTCCGATACAAGGATGCTGAGTTGACGCTTTGTTCCTGTCCAGCAGATGATAATGTCATCCACGTATCTAAAGTAGTACAAAATATGAATGTTCCCAACTATGTGGTTAGTCTCGAACGCATCCATGAATATATCGGCTATTAGCGGACTCAGTGGCGACCCCATCGACAAACCATCTTTTTGTAGGAAAAAATTGTTGTTAAACTGAAAATAACTATGTGTCATACATAATCTTGATCGCAAAAACAACCGTAACCCTTGACAATTGTCAATAAAGAGCGGGAAGCTGTTTATAACCGTTATATTTTTTTAATGCATTTCTGACACAGATTCCGTCTATAGTATATAACACGTCCCTGCTAGTCCTAATGATCCTACGCCCACCAAGAAAGAAAGATAGGTAACAAGATGGAGTATTCATATAATATTCGAATTTCTTTATTTAAGTAGGTACCTACATACCAAACATTCCACACACACATCACGAACGTTTTCAGTAAAGCGATCGGCATCTACCGAAAGCTGGCGAGGATGGCCCGGATCAGTTGGGGGTTACACCCCGAGGTGATCCGGACGATCTACGTCGCGGCCGTAGAGCCGACGATACTGTACGCTGCCAGTGCTTGGCACAAAACGGCGAATAAGCTTGGCGTCCGAAAACAACTGAACGTGGTGCAGCGCGGATTCGCTCAAAAATTGTGTAAGGCCTACCGGACAGTCTCCCTGAACTCTGCACTGGTCTTGTCTGGCCTACTCCCTCTGGACTTTAGACTTCATGAGGTGGCCTTATTATATGAGGCCAAGAGAGAAGTGGACCAGCCATGGCTTGGGGACTGGGAGGTTGAACGGATGGCCCGAGCAATCGAGGCTCCCCATCCCGCTGTGCACACCGCCCTGGAGTTTACGGACCTGGTAGACGAGGAACAATTAGAAACCGCGAACACTTTTGACGAGCGAATATTTACCGACGGGAGCAAGATTGAGGCCGGGTCAGTGCAGCTCTATCCTTTTGGAATAGTGCGGCCGAAACGAAGGCCCTCAAACTTGCTCTCGCCCGGTACTGTACCGTCTACCAGGCCGAGCTCTTGGCGTTGTGCAGAGCGGCACAGGAAATCCTCAAGCGAGGCGCGGCCACGTTCAGTATCTTCAGTGATAGCAGAGCCGCGCTTCTGACGGTGATTAACCGTCATGCCCTCCATCCCCTTGCAGTGGAAACCAGATCCGCCATTCGACAAGGCATGGCCCAGGGTAAGGAGATATGCTTATTCTGGGTCAAGGCCCACGCAGGACTGGCAATGAGCGAGCCGATGTACTCGCCAAGGAGGCGGCTCTGATACTGAAGAAAGCACTGGACTACGGTTTGTACCCGGTTACATTCGTGAAGCGCGTCCTGTGTCAGGACACGCTTCGCAAATGGAATCAGCGGTACAAAGAAGGTACGACCGCCTCCGTCACCAAGCTTTTTCGGCCGTGTGTAGTGGAAGCGTATAGTATCGTCCGCAGGAGGCCGGTCGCCAGTACTACGACCCAGTTGTTGACGGGGCACGGCGGGTTTGCCGAATACTTGGCACGTTTAAGCCCGTCGTGCGCTTGCGACCCAGACGTCGACGAGACCGTTATACATTTAATATTAGACTGCCCTATTCACATGCGTGACAGATTTAATTTTGAAAATACTTGTAATGTAACTTTAAATAGGCAAAATTAGCAAAACTTGATAAAATATTTTGGAAACGAATTTTTGGAATCTACCCATAGAATAATCGGCACTGTGAGTAAAAGAAACGGAGGAAGGTGAAAGATATTGTTACCAATATTAGGCATAATATTATAAATTAATATCTTAAATTGTAAAATCCTAAAAATTAAAATAAGATTATAACACATAATCAGTAAAACAAATAAAGATAATCAAGACTATAAATACGAGCCCGTGAGGCTCTTTGCATTAATTAAAACACAAAAAACTTAATTGATTACAAAAGGTTTCGCCATATGCGGATATGTGGAAAAACCCTTAACCAAAAAAAAAATTTCAACAAAAGTATGTACAGCCGGTAAAAAAGACTTACCGTTTTGCCGTTCGTATTCGTCAAGTGAAATTGCTCCTAAATACAACATATTATGCCTCAGTTACACTACTCGCGAAGTTCCTCGGCGAAGTACTCGGGAAAGTTGACCGAAGTCCGAAGTACGTGGTTACACACTCGTGCAACTTCGCGAGGAACTCATTCGCTCTAAGGTGTCGAAAGCCTGCGCACGCTTGTAATGGACGCTCAAGTAGCAGCTGCTGTTGCAATGTGCACGCTCGCGCATTATTGCTTATGAACTGTTTACATTTGCTAGCAATAAGCATGCTATTTTCAAGTATGCTACTGAATAAGCATGCACAAAGCAAACACTACAACACACATGCTATTTTGTAACGTGCTTCTGTCAGTTCAAACAAAACTAGCGAAGACCTGCGGTTTCGCCCGCGCGAATTGTTATGTGGTTCTCAATTCCCATTATATATATATCAATTCCAATTATAAATAATTAGTGCGGTACAATACAAAAATCATTTCATGTTACCTCATCTGTTTGACGTGTTGACTCTCAAAAATTGAGCGCTATAAAGAAACGAGCATGTGTAACCGTACCATTATACTACGAAGTCGGGCGAGTAGTGTAGAGAGGCACTTCGTGAACGCACAACGTGCAACTTCGGGCCCTTTGACTCGGGCGCAAAAACCGACAACAAATGGAAGTCGCCCGAGGCGAGGTAAAGTTGGACGAGGTAAGCCGAAGTGCCTCTCTACACTATCCACTTCGTTCAACTTCGCGAGTAGTGTAAGGAGGATGTTACGGTATATTTAAGCGATGATATAACCATGAAACATTTTTGCTCCGTCAAGCCCCACATACATATTTATAAACGAGAATAAACGAAATACTAACTGAAACATCAATAAAAATGCATTTTTTTTGTATTTTTATTAAATTTTTAGGCAGTTCGAGACAATGTTATAATTATAATAGTTACAGTAAAACTTATCCTGTCTAACCTGTCTAACTAACATGAAAAACCATGGTCAAAGACAACATTTTGTAAACAAGTAGACAAGTATTTGAACTGTCAAAAGTTACAAAAAAAAAAGTAGTTGCCGCCAATTTTAGACGTTTGTGACAACTTTTACGCATGCGACCAAAAACTTTAGAGGTCTGGCGACAGGTAAACTATTATTTAACGCAACTGACCATTTCAACTGACTACACCAAAAGGTACAGCCGTTTACATATTGCCCGAAAAAATTAGCAAAGTTTTTTTTATACAGCTAATAAACTACAGCTTAACACAATTTTATACTACTTAAATATAATATACGTCATCAGTTTTAAGGCAAAAAGTTAAGACTTGTAATAAAAAAATTAGAACAGTAGTTTCCAAAAAAAAAGTTATAATATAGTTTAGCGACATCTAGCGACAAACGTACGAAACTCTTGCTAATCAGTCAATATGTTACCGTTAATACCCGTTTTAGTTATAACGCGTTTTTACTAGTAAAAACTAATTTACTCGTTTTACGCCAACATAAGTTTAACTAACATGTTTTAGGTTACGGATTTTTTTTCTAATTTTAATTCGTACTAATGCGGCAACAATAATTCTCAACTGATACTCAAATTTAGGTACAGTTTTAAGGAAGGCATTTAGTTACAACGCGGTATAACTAGCTATGACGTGTTGCGTTATTACTAGTTATACTTAACGAGTTGTAACTAGTTATAACTGGTTTTAACTAACTGAAACGCGTTGAACTAAAAACGGATTTTAACGGCAACAAATATAAATTGATCATAATAGTTCAACACACTATGTAGTCATTATATCTGAACGTCAAATTAACGCGAGGAAGTGGAACGCTTGCGTTCTCGCCGAGGGCTGCGGGCGTGACGAGAATTGGGACGACGCCCCCTGTCGACAACACAGACATGTTAATAAACAATACATACAAATCAACACGCCTAAATCCCCTAGGGAGTAGGTAGAAGAGACACACCCTCACTTTGCTAGTAATATTTTTGGTTCCACACAATAGGTGGCAAGCCCCTTACTAAACACAAAAAAATCTAAATCTCTTCAGTAGGTTCGGAGCCTATTCAAAGCAAACAAGCAAATATTTCAATCTTTACTTTTTATAATGAAGTGGTTGTTGGAAGGTATTGAAACGCTTGTAGTAACAGTATGTAAATGAATTATTTAACTAAAGAAATATTCGTATTTATATCTTAAAAATATCCCCGACACAAACAGGTTTAAATAGGCATGGATCTAAACAAAAGAACGAGTATAATACTAATACATTTGTAGTACTTATAATTTGTTGCTTATGCCTAATTGGCTAGTTCAATTATAAGGAGGTGTTGCTTATGCGCAGATGGAAACTGGTAGAAGCTTGTAGAAGGGTCTAGAACCGCCTTCTAGTATTATATAAACGTTTCGTATATATATATATATGATGTCAGAGGTGATTCGTTTAGTACACACCACAATAACATTAGTATTTAAAACAAAACCTGCAAAATACGAATGGACGCCCGTGGACATGCCTGTGCGGTTTAATTTTCTTATTCCCGTTGATCACAAAACTACTTACATATGTCTATCTCAGTCTCTTGTTCTTAAATATTTAGATAGAAATTATAAAACACAAAAACTGAAATGTTATCGGCAGGACTCGAACCCAGGGCCTATGAGTTACGATGACCAATACCGACATCTTCCAATCTTTGCTTCATGTGTAATTCGATCGCGCTATTAAGGTTAGTGTCTCTTCTTCTGGTCCATATATCATCCAAATTAGTCCAACCACTTGTCAATGTTGATCCCAAATAATAGGGAGCGAGTTTTCTGCGAGTTTTCTGCCATTTCCAGAAACAGAAACCCACCCTCTATTGTGCCAGGCATTTAAGGTATATTAGCCCTCGCCTCATCGGTCAGTCGGAAGGTGAGGGTGACTTGAGCCAGGGAGATGTTGGTAGATCTCCTTAGCTCGACGATAGGCGACCCTTTCGCCTACAATATTGATTTAAATTTAAAGAAAGTAGAAACTTGAAACCTTTTATTTGGCGCTTTTTCCTTCTTTCCGGTCCTGGAAAAATTATATCAGTAAGCTTCCCCGTCAGCTGTCCCATTATCCCACCGGGCGCAACTGGGAATTATCTCAGTGCTTACCGGAGGCGCTTGGCAACGAAAGGAGGTGCGGCCGCGGCCCAGGGCCACGGATTAAAAAAAAAGAAGAAAAAGAAACTTCCACTATCAAAATACACGTTCGTGCTAAATATGAGCGAAATCGGTCAAGAGGTTTAGGCAGTAGCTCTCCGTACATACATACGGAAATCGTTCATTTACCAGAAGTTACTGGACCTCAGGGCCATTTTTCCACGACCTTAATACTTTCAACCACTCATACAGATAAATAAAATCGAAGTTTTCAGTGTATAATTTCTAATTAAATGTCGATTCACACATATCAGTGAAGCCTCTCCGACACAGTTCAGTGATTTATCGCTACAAAATATTCTTTCAACTGCGCCGGGCGGGACTGAGGCTTCACTGATGTGTGAATCGATCTTAAAGGGCCCCATATACGGTACGATTCATCGTTACGATCCGTCGCTTCATACCGATCGAAACGACGGATCTATAATGGATGTCGTCGATCGGTAACGATTTACTTGATCGCAGACGACATCGGAGATCGAACGATACGAACGAGCGTTTCTGTATTTTAGGTGATACTAGTTTCAAATATTGGATAGAAACAGGCGTTACTTGGCGAAAATCCATGACAAAACAATGGTAAGTAAAAATTTTTTTAAGAAAAAACTTTTTAGCATTAATTAATAGCATTAATTTTTCGCAGAATCAAAAGGACAACAACGTCGACAATTGTTTCGCCTCTAAACGAGGCATTATCAAGACTGTCTCAGAGAGAACAGCAGATACTAGTTTCAATAATTTTAGGTACGTGGGTTCCGTCATTCTCATATAGTTATGCTCTTTCTTCATCTTTTGGGTGCAACCTTAATTCATTTAAAATATTTACATGCGAATATGTACTGATTTCGCGTTAATAGCCATTTCTTAACCCACACTTTTCTAGGTTTCCTTGTTTTCTTCTGTAACATAATCAAAGTTACCGCCACAGACGAGAAAAGAAGTTCGTTTTCCATTTTACAGGGCAAGTATTCAATATTTGAGCATGTCTTTATCGTTCCATTTCAAATGAATAAATGATCGATCGTAACGACCAATCGTTTCGTGTATGAGCGGCAACACTACAGATCAGTCTGAAGCGACGGATCGTAACGATGAATCGTATCGTAGAGCATTTAAAATTTCAACTGTTTATTTTTTTATTTTTCTTCGTTTGTTCCCATATCGTTAACGACATATTTGTTGTCATATCTGTGGACTGGGTGAACCGATTTTGATTTATTTTTTAAATGAAAGCTAACTACTTCCCAAGTAGTCCCATTTCAATTTGGTCAATTTGGTCCCATTCCGACAATTATTTGTTCCCATTTCGGTAGTCGTTAGTTGTTAGTTCGGTAGTCGTTAGTTGTTAGTTCGGTAGTCGTTAGTTCGGTAGTCGTTAGTTGTTAGTTCGGTAGTCGTTAGTTGTTAGTTCGTTAGTCGTTAGTTCGGTAGTCGTTAGTTCGGTAGTCGTTAGTTGTTAGTTCGGTAGTCGTTAGTTGAAGTCGGTTGTAGTGTTAATTTTTGACGTGTATTTTTGTCTGTCTGTGTGTTTCCGCGACAGCTGGACAAATTTTAACGGAACCTGAAAGTACGCTAGTAATGAATATAAGTGAAAGTTAAACCTGCTTCAATACACACCTGGAAGAGCTGCGTCTCTTGCGATCTCTGTCCGAAGATCTGCGACGTCTCTTACTCTTGTCGTCCCCGGAGTCTGACGAGCCACCTGAACGAGAATCTCTTTTCTTTTTGGTATCCACTGGGAGAAATAAGTCATAAGAGATTAGGGTGACTTTTAATTTTTTTTCTTTTATTTTGTCGAGGCTTTTGTCCATAATGGGCATGTCAGCCTAATCAAACAGCAAACAATCATTATTAACATATTTAATATACAGGAATCATTAAGGGTTAAATAATTGCCACAATAGGTCTGCTTTTTCTGACAAAGGAGAAGTCAGCAGTCCAACGTCATAGGTGTTTAATTTATATTTAACACTCAATGATTGTCTTTCCTCTCTATTATTTGAACATTCAATAAGAATATGGTACACATCTTCGACTGTTCCACTTGTTGTACAATATAAATTGCAAAAACGATAAGTCAGCCGAGAAGCGACTGTTTAATTTCACATTACACACGCTAGCCTAGTACCAGGCCTCCGTCACTCCATGTACTTACGCGCTATAATTACCGACCGCCCGGCGGGCCGTTTGAGGACCAAATTCAGTGCGGTTTTCGCAAGCGAAGCGCACGCACGTTGTTCAATTTTAATAGTTCCATTCGTTCGTACGCGTACCTACGATGCCGTCTGGTGCCTTATGTACTATAGATGGGTGCAAATCAAGTAAAAGAAGGGATAAACACCTAAAATATGAAACGAATGCTGGGTAGTGCTTTATGAAATTTTAAATGACATAAATTTTGATTCTCCCTGCTTGTTTTCCAAAACAATATCTCATAAAACTTATTATTAGATTCAGGATTATTTCCACACTAAAATTTAATAACCGAGAATTTAGAAAGGGTAAGAAATTTATAAAAAAATATATAAAAATACAACACATGTAACTTTTAAAGATTTTTTTTTTATTTTACTGACGTCTATAATTATGTTTTATCTAGATGTGCACAGCCAGCAGCTATTTATAAAAATATTATTTTATAAACGATACAATTTTAAACTGCCACATATAAGTCAGAACATATTCACAGTTCTTAAGTTATGTTAATTTAATTTTATCGAAGAGGCAGCCCTGCGATGGCTGTGGGATCGCGCGGTGCGAAGCAATCACAACTGTAAGCTTGAGCATTTAGGCACATTTTAGCATACAGTGGTTGCTGACGCGACGGAGTAGGCTATTATAGCAGTAGGTATTGGAAATTTTCTACTGAGTGAAGTCTCTGTTACGTAGTAACTATTTAGTAATCTGTGCTAGTACGTCGACACTTGCTATCACATCTGTGATAGATGCTGGTAGATGGCGCTGTACCGACGCCGTAAGTCGCAACTTACGGCGTCGGTACAGCGCCATCTACCAGCAGTTAAAAAACTAATTAACTTAAATACTACAGTGATATGACGTGTACTGTTACCTGCAGCTTTGCTTTCACGATCACGTTGTCTCGACTTAATCAGACGCACTATTTCCATCAACTCCTTACGAGCTTCGTTCCTCTCTTCCTCCTATAGAAAATATACAAATTATAAACAGACATTCCGACATATAATCTATACTACTATTATAAAGAGGAAAGATTTGTATGTTTGTAATGAATAAACTCAAAAACTGCTGTGCCGATTTAAAAAATTCTTTCACTGCGGCGTAAACTGCGGCGGAGCTGCAGCGATCAGCTAGTTAATTATAATTTGAGTCGGTTTTTGTGTCAATGGTTGACTTGTTTTTATAATATCTAGTGATTAATAAATAGAAACATCTCACTTCGTTTCACAAATAGGTTATGGGCCCAGTACTCACTTTCTTCTTGTCATCATCAGCGGGAGTTCTCTCTCCACTCTTCTCGCGGGTTTCTGTCGCGGGTTCTTTTCGATCGCGAGTTTTTGAACTGTAACGACAAATTAAATTTATAATACATGATGCACCTGCTGAGTTTGTAAAAGTATAATTCTGCCGACCAATTGAGTTTCTGACAAACAGTTTTTTTTTAGTTAGCGACAATAATGTGGAACGCAGCCGTGTCCTTCTCAGAGCAGGTAATGCCCGCTCAAAGGTAGCCGAGAGGGAGAGGGAGCGTACCCAACCCGCTGAGTTCCGCAGTCAGCTGCCAGGGCTCCGCACTCATCTACGCCCAAGACCATCGACCTCCATGATCGGAGCCTTAAAATAAAAAGAAAAAACCCCTCGTTTCCACTGGGCGCCACTGGAAATTCTCTATGTGCTCACCAGAGGCGTTCGGCCATAGACGTATGAGCGGCCACGGAAATAAAAAAGGGTTCCCCTCGTTTTCCATTGGCAGTTAAAAAAACTTACTCTTTCGCCTCCTTAACAGGAGATGGCGTACGTGAACTCCTCCTCTTCCTATCCTTATCGTCTCTCTTCCTATCTCTATCTACATCTCTATTTTCTCTATTCTTATCACTTTTCCCATCTTTAACATCGCGATCCCTCCTTTCGGGCTTCTCCCTATCTTTCGGTTCTATCTTTACTAAATCCATTTTATCTTTTCTACCAAAATCTTTCCTATCTCTTTCGTCCCTTCTATATTCTGAATGTTTCCTGTCTCGCTCGTCCCTTTCGTGTCGTCTATTGTCGTCTCTCTCTTTATCTTTGCCCTTGTCGCGTTTGTCTTCTCTTTCTTTTTGTATTTCGGTATCTTTATCACGTTTATCTTGTATAATGTTGCGACAGTCTGAACGGTCGAGGCGTTCGGGACGATTTGGTCGGTCGAAACGGCTTGGACGCTCTTGTGGCCTGTGTCAGAAAAAGGTATAATATTAATAACGAGATGATAAAACATTGTAAACTAGATATGCAATGCATTATGCTGTTGCAATAATTGAGCTGAGTTTGTCGATCCGGGTCGAACTCCTAAACGACTGGACTGATCTTTATGAATTCAGGCATATGCACTCACGGTGATAGTCACTATGACCATGCCAAATTTCAAAAAGATCGGTCCAGTCGTTTAGGAGGAGTTCGATCACGAACGAAATACACGAGTCGTCTAAAAAAGAGCTTCGTAAACTCAGCTCAATAACGTTAGATTATAATTTAGCTGATTTTAATTACTGGTGTTTTCTTTTAGCTCTTCACGATTCGCCTAAAGAACCCGGGGTTGTATATGGGAGGTAACACGTGTGGAGTCAGGGCGCATTGGAAAAAAGTGGCCGAGAGTTTTCATAGCCAAATCTCACAGGCTATCTCTAAAAACTCACGGTCATACTATAAACAATCTTGCGATATTGATTATAATCTAACGGTATTTATAGTTTTAAGGTGTAAAAAATATTATTTGTTATAAGGTCCGCGGCACAAGACCACGGCCGCTCCTACGTCCATCCGAGCGCCTCTGGTGAGCACACGACGGAAACATACAGATTCTTCAACTTTCATTAATATTTTAAAATAAAATATAAAATAAAATAACGTTTATTATCTTTGAAATTTTCAGAAAATTATTTAGATTCGTCAGAAGTTGGTGTGACTCTACCGAGGGTTCCAAAATGCAACGAGACTGAGAAGAGCCCTCAAGAAACTCAGCTCGGCTTTTTTCAAAATATTTCATCTTAAATCTAATACAGAGTTATTTAGAAAGGAGCAATTCGTTACGTTGTTACAACCAGGCCGCCTTGTCATCTAAGAAATCATTAATACTATAATAAGCTTTATGGCACAATTTACTTTTTATTAGTTTTTTAAATTTATTGACAGATAAATTTGCTATTTCGGTTGGCAATGTATTGTACATTCGAATAAAGTTCCCCGCAAAAGAATTACTCACTTTATGAAGCCTAAATTTAGGAACAGCCAGTTTATCCTTATTTCTTAAGTTTAGATTATGATTTTTTCATACATGCTCTCCGGTTAAGAGTACTCTTCTTATTGCTTCTTATCTTAGGCGACTCATGTATTTCGTTTGTCCGCATACTCCTCCTAAACCGATCTCCTTCAAACTTACCACAGTGATAACGTGTGGCGTGAGGGTGGTTTAGTAAAAAAACAAAAAAAATAATTTTAACATAAAAAAATAAATCGTTTTCGTTCGAAAATTTAACACTTCGCTCAGTTTTTTACAACAGCAGCATTGCATATCTAGTTAGTTATAACGCGAGCTATTTACACCACGTCATAACTAAAAACAGGATTTTACGGTAACATATACCTACATAATACATACCTTGTCTCAATAACACCCTTCTTCTCCCCGCCTCTATTGAAGGTACTCCTCAACATGCTAAAAGGGTCGTATCCCTCCGAGGGCTTCCCCTCCTGGCTAGACTTGGCCAGCCCGTCAGACATGTTGGCGACGGCCGACGACAACTTCGGGGCGACGTAGTTGACCGTAGAGGAAGGACCGTCGCGACGGAACTGACGGTTTTGGGTGAAGGTGGGTTCACGACGGTTTTGGGTGAACATGGGTTCACGATTGTCCCTGGGAATAGGAGTAGATATTAATGGAGTATAAACTGCTGGGGTTATATTTTTAGTGGTTTAATGTACGTCACTATGACGTCACCAACATGGCCGCCAATCCCATTGTCATCTTGCGCGGCTTATACATATAAATGTTTCACTCCTTATTAACTGACTTCAATACACGTCAGAAATTGACACAACAACTGACTTCTAATTACCGAAGTGGGACCAAATAATTGTCGGAATGGGAACTCGCCGCACACGATGACAGTGGGATGGAAACTTGTCGCAATAATCGCTTTGTGACGTCATCAATTACTGAATAGTATGGATAAGGTTTTTTTATCAGTACTTTTTAGCGATTGATGACGTCATGGAGGGGTTATTGCGACAAGGTTCTATACCACTCACATAGTGCGCGGCTTATACCTACAGATTCAGATTCACAGTTACAGCTTTCTATGTTCACTTATTACTACTGCACTTATTGGTTTCTCATTTAGCGACATCGTTGTAGGTATTTTGCGATTTAAAAAAGTGTGTTAAATGCTACGGCACATAGTTAAATCTGAACTGCAGAGATTGTAGGTATATGACATGGGTTCCGTCTGTTGGTAATAATCGTTATTGCGTTTCTATAACGACAACTATAACGGCACGGTTTCATACACGTCACAATTAAGGTGGCAATTTAAGGTCATCCCCACTTTGACACGCTTGATTGCCCTTTCCACGGCTAGCGTAAGTGTGTGTGAAGGCCCCTTTACTCCCTTTCCAGTACAAAAAAAAAATTACCTTTGCTGATCATGTTTCGGGTTGACACCCAGCGCTAGAGCTAACATATGTGCCCGACTGTCGGCAGGAGGACGCCTGTCTCCCTTGTTGTCGACAGGACGACGCTTGTGGCCTGCATCTGGGTCTAAGTTATTATTATTTAAGCAAATATGATAGAGGTATATTTTAAAAGAGTAAACAAGATAATACGTAATAATTGTAAGAAACGAACAATGAATAAAAATGCCTTTAAATTATACACACATGATAAAAGTATAAGGGTTACGAAACTTGAACTGCGGATCCCTAAAAAATAATCATTCTAGAGTAACAAACGTAAAAACATCCAGTCGAATTAAGGACCTCCTTTTGGAAGTCGTTTAAAAGTGCCTTACCATGTTCATGTTCCATATCTTCTTCAAAATCTAAGGCGTTATAATCAATTCTGTCGTGACAATCGGTGCTCTGGGTATTGTCCAACTCCCCTTCCTCCTTTTCTGAAGGTGGCCTGTCAGGAGTGCGTTCCCCTTCACCTATATAAACGGATTAACATATATGCCTCGATGGCCATAGTCTCGAGTTGGACTAGACTACTGAGACTATCGTCCAAGCAAGACACTATACATATATGCCTCGATGGCCATAGTCTCGAGTTGGACTAGACTACTGAGACTATCGTCCAAGCAAGACACTATACATATAAGCCTCGATGGCCATAGTCTCGAGTTGGACTAGACTACTGAGACTATCGTCCAAGCAAGACACTATACATATATGCCTCGATGGCCATAGTCTCGAGTTGGACTAGACTACTGAGACTATCGTCCAAGCAAGACACTATACATATAAGCCTCGATGGCCATAGTCTCGAGTTGGACTAGACTACTGAGACTATCGTCCAAGCAAGACACTATACATATAAGCCTCGATGGCCATAGTCTCGAGTTGGACTAGACTACTGAGACTATCGTCCAAGCAAGACACTATACATATAAGCCTCGATGGCCATAGTCTCGAGTTGGACTAGACTACTGAGACTATCGTCCAAGCAAGACACTATACATATAAGCCTCGATGGCCATAGTCTCGAGTTGGACTAGACTACTGAGACTATCGTCCAAGCAAGACACTATACATATATGCCTCGATGGCCATAGTCTCGAGTTGGACTAGACTACTGAGACTATCGTCCAAGCAAGACACTATACATATAAGCCTCGATGGCCATAGTCTCGAGTTGGACTAGACTACTGAGACTATCGTCCAAGCAAGACACTATACATATAAGCCTCGATGGCCATAGTCTCGAGTTGGACTAGACTACTGAGACTATCGTCCAAGCAAGACACTATACATATATGCCTCGATGGCCATAGTCTCGAGTTGGACTAGACTACTGAGACTATCGTCCAAGCAAGACACTATACATATAAGCCTCGATGGCCATAGTCTCGAGTTGGACTAGACTACTGAGACTATCGTCCAAGCAAGACACTATACATATAAGCCTCGATGGCCATAGTCTCTAGTTGGACTAGACTACTGAGACTAGCGTCCAAGCAAGACACTATACATATATGCCTCGATGGCCATAGTCTCGAGTTGGATTAGACTACTGAGACTATCGTCCAAGCAAGACACTATACATATATGCCTCGATGGCCATAGTCTCGAGTTGGATTAGACTACTGAGACTATCGTCCAAGCAGGACACTATACATATATGCCTCGATGGCCATAGTCTCGAGTTGGACTAGACTACTGAGATTATCGTCCAAGCAAGACACTAGACACAATAAGTAAGGTAGATAAGATAAGATATTTATTTATTTCTTTCCTAAAATTTCTACATGAAAAGTAAAAAGAAAGTGAAGAGTGTCGACTCTTCACTGGTGATATGGAAAACGGGGGGGGCATTTAGCCCAAATAGTGTCTTTAATGTTTACTGTTTGACTGACCATAACATGGCGACGACCAGTTTATTTTATGTATTTAAAAACTCACGCGTATGCTGACGATCCAGCACTTTCTTAGAAGCTTCTTGGTGATCTCTGTCTGCTCTTTCCTGTTCAGCTCGCTAGGGATGAATATAATACTTGATAAATAACAATTATTTTTCTAAGCACTTTTTTTAGGTCTCTCCAAAAGAGGGGGGAATATAGCCTGCGTATAACACGCCGGACGGGTTAGTATATGGTTTTGTGTCGAGATTTTCTTGTCTATAAATATTGAATTGACTTCAAGGACTCAAAAACCTTTTTTAAATACACCTATTTTGGTATTGGTTATCAATGGGAGATGATTCACACATCTTTTTATTTGTAGGTATGCTATAAACGTACCTTAAGCTGCAAAATGTTACAAAACGTGTTAAATGTGATTAAATTAGGGGCCTAATTTAGTCTATGTATACATTTTTGAAAAAAGTTTTGTAGTGTAAAAAAAATCTATGACGCAAACCGTTAATATTCTTAGAAAATCTTACATAGTTCTTAAGTTATCTAAAAAGGTATAACAGTAAAATAAAACAAGGCGGATATCCTTACGAAAACAATTTATTTATGCAATTTCATTAAAGTTCAAATCTCTGTTTGGTCGCTATAACAATAGCGACCAATTTCAATCTCGAATCGTGATTTACAAATTTTTCTTTCGAATCTGACTGTTTTTTGTTATGTATGTATTTATTTAGATTTATGTATGTTTATCAGTAGCTTTCTTTTTTTAATTCTGCGAGACCGCCGCCGCTCTTATGTCCATTGCTGCGGGTGTCTCTGGTACCAGAAGGTATATATATTTATAGAGGCGCCTGGCGGACTTTGGCCAACTGTGCCTCTCCTGGGCCTCATCGGTTTATCAGTAGCCTAGATCCCATAGCACAACCTTATACATATT